>JAKCPB010001019.1:0-97994 GCA_021442155.1 Cymbidium sinense
CAACTCGAGATCATTCCAAGAGCTTGGCATATCTAAGATGCTTTATATCCAACCTATTGAGAAGATGTCATCCATTCTCAGCACTTATCAAAAAAGATGCCAATTTTAAGTGGGATGGCAAGTGTTAGCATGACTTCAAAGATATCAAGCATTACTTGATGACATCACCAGTTCTAACAGCCCCTATCCCGTACAAGCCACTCATACTTTACATTTATATGTTAGATGACTCCCTTGGTACTTTTTTGGCCCAAACCAATGACGAAGGGAAGGAAAATGCACTCTACTATCTCAGCCATCATCTAATCTCTGCTAAGATAATTATCCACCCATTGAGAAGCATTGCCTAGCTTTAATCTTTGCATCCCAAAAGCTACAACACTACATGCTTACTCATAAGGTGAACTTAACCTCTAGGATCAATCCACTATAGTATCTCATGACACGGCTAACACTATCTGGATGGTTGGCATGACGGTCCATGATCCTCTCACAATTTGACATTACCTTCATACCCTGCGTGATGGGACAAGCTCTAAATTTCTTCACTCTCGACTCTCCTTAGTGATGATCTCTCCAATAAACTAATCATGAACTTAGGGATACTAGCATTCACCAGGGTACTTTGATGGTGCTTCCTCTCAAGAGGAGAAGAACCACAATCTACTAGTCGAGAAAGGGGTAGGAATAGTTCTCTTAACTCGGACCATGATGTGATGAGATTCTCATATCTATCTAATCCTTGCACCAACAATGAATGAATATGAGGCTCGATTGCCATTAGGTTAGCCATTACTAAGCATCCAAAACATCAACATCTTTGGTTATCAACCAAATCGATAGGTCCTATTAGGTTATAAAAGCTCCATCCTACCATAAGTATACCATAGGGTTGTTGGCCCAAATCCGAGGTTACCATTTATAAGATTCCTCGAGGAGAGAATGTGTATGCTTTAGCCAAGCTTGCCAAGGGTTGGCATGCGAGGATGAGTCCATATCAATAAAGGTCCAAAATAGATAAGTCTTATCCTTTGAACTCATCAAAAGCACTCTCTTGAAGGAGAGGTTGCCATTGCCAAGAAGGATGAGGAGTTAGATTAGAGGCAACCATTCATGAAATACCTAAATAAAGGCAAACTACTCAAGAGAAGTCCCAAACTTATGAAGTAGAGTACTTTCACTCTTGTGGATGGTCTTATGGGTCCTTTGTATGTGGTTTATTACAATGAAGTACGAAGCCCATAAGATCATGATAGGTACACTTCAGGATTATGTGAGCCAACCAATCTGGTAAGATAAAGCCAAGTTTAAGAGATAGGATACCTTTGGCCATCGATGATCAAAGATGGATATGACTAGGCGTGATACCAATGTCAAATACATGGTGTGGTCTACACCAACCACCCATACATCCTACATTGGCCTCATGGACATTCGTGTTGTTGGGTTTGACATAGTGATTCTCCTTCTTCCAAGGGTCATGGTTCACCTTAGCTACTACTTTTCCAAATGGGTGTGATTCATTGAGAGGTCACTGCTCAATATGTGCTCTTTTTTAGGAACCATATCTATATAGGTTTGGTGCCTCGATGACTTATACGATAATGATGCGCATTCAGAGCACGAGATCAACAACTTTTCAGATGGTATAGATTGGAGATATTCTACCATCACCATCAAAAATTTACCCAAAGCAAACTCTTACTAAGATTTTGAGATAGTGGCATGAGAAGTTAGTTGAAGCCTTGTGGGCCTACCACACCACATTTAGAACTCCAACTCAATTTTCTCCTTTCTCCATAGTGTATGGGTCGAAGCTGTTCTACCATTAGAAGTCCAACTCCCATCACTAAGGATATGGGTAGCAAGATCACAGAGTAGAATGCCAAGTTAGGTTAGAAGAGCTTGAAGGTTTGGAGGAGAGATGCCTGAGCATGCCAAAACCTCAAGTTGTACAAAGCTAAAATGATTCAAGCTCACAACATGTTGGTCCATCTAGAGCTATTCAAGTAGGGAGCTTATTTTAGTTCTAAGGAGACAAATTGTTGTCCATCGTAAGATGGGAGGCAAGTGTTGAACCCACTTGGGAAGGCCCTTTTCCATAGAAGGCCTACCAGGAGGATCTTATCACTTATTTATCATAAGAGAGCATCCAATGCTTCCAATCAATTGGCTCTACTTAAAGAAATATTATAAATTATGTTTGAAAATAATTATCATCAATGAAAATTCCATTTCAAATTCAATCTCTTCCATGTTGAAAGTATTCTTGTTTGTGAATCTGCCATGATGTGTTTAGGGTTGGTGTAAGGAACTCGAGCAGTGTCCTATCCTTCATCGACATAAAACAAATACAAACTACACACAAACATATAAAATAAACACATATATTTTGTCTCGAGCTACTCTAAGTTAAGATAATGCCCCCGACACTCACTTTAGTAGTTGCTCTAGGGTGACGTCTACCCTTAGTGTGTCACCCCAGTGGTCTTCTTGCTTTAAAGGATGTAAGTATGCTATGCTTTCCTTCCTTACGTGGCCACTACACACCAATGAGCACCTTATTAGTTTGGTAGGCCTTACTGCATGGTCGGTAAGCTACCTCATGTTGGCTTCATTTAAGAGGATGTGAGTCTGCTACGCATTATTCTTGGATTAGCCTTCATACACTGACTGGGTTGAGTATATTTGAGGTTTAGGATAAGTCCCCTAGGCTCCTTCCCTCCTGATTACTTCAAGTAGGTCCTTCCTCGGGGCTCCTCTTAGTAGTCTCTCTAGGTTAGATAACATTTGTCCCACCAGACTATTCGATGATGGTTCACTTGGAAAGTTGTAAGCCTACACTTTCTTTCCAGATTGATCATTGCACCAAGCACCTTAGGTTGGTTGGTTCTCACTATCTTTGATACACCACTCATGTTGATGGATACACCTTAGGTTGGTTGGTTCTCGCTTAGGATACACTCATGGCATATGTAGTCTACACTTTCTCCTTAAGTTGGCCACCATACATATAGGCTTTCTTTTCAGGGCTCGATAATGTATGCACTTCCCATGTGGGCACTATATTTGGATCACATTCTTTGTGATCCCATTTAGACACTACGGGTTACTATCAGTTGGATAGTTCCCCTTTTAACCTATGGTTGGAGAATCCATCCTCCCTTGGTCCGATGCGAGATAGGTCAAGGCATAGCCCCTTCTTTTGTGGTCCATCACACCGGTCCACAACATATAAACAAAATATATATTCACTTGTGGATTAGGAGGACACTCTAGCGACCTTTTCCCAAGAAGTATATCTTATCTTTAGGCATGTTAGCAAAACTCCTATAAGAATCACCTGACAACTCTTGAGTTGATTTAAGTCCCCAAAGACATTCACTTATTAGTTTCCCCTAAGTCGGGTTCAATTTGTTGTTATACCAACTGGTCACCCTAGCAGTTGTTCCCTGCTTTAGAAGATGTAAGTCTGTTATGCCATCTTTAGCACAACCATTGCACATAAAGACAACCCCTTAGGTTGGCTAGCTATCCATCCCAATAGACTATCCCTTTGGATTTATAAATCTAAGATAGGACAAGTCGATATAGCCCCTTCTCGGTGGGTCCATCACACACATGGTCCATAAATTAAATCTATCAAATTTCAGCTCCATCCCTAGTGGATATGCCCTCAATTCAAAATCAAACTAAACCAAACAAACCATATTAAATCACATGATATTAAGATAAAATTAATCCCGACTACTTTTGAGTTGACATAAGTCCTCAACGACATTCACTAGTAGTACCTAGGAGTTATTTGTTGTGCATCCAACAGGTCACCCTAGTGGTTATTCCTCACTTTGGAAGATGTAAGTCTGCTACACCTTCTTCCTAGCATAGCCATTGCATACCAAAAGGCAACCCCTTAGGTTGGCTAGCTCTACCCCACAACCGGTAGGCTATCCTTTTGGATTTGTAAACCGAGGTAGGTCGGTCAAGGCCTTCTTAGTGGGTCCCTCGCGGTCCATAGATTAACTTCAGTTAAATTAAACCCAATCTAATTTTTTTAGTGGAGTTAAATCACACCCTTCTCCCGGAGCCCCAAATCATATATATAAATAAGTCAAACAAATAAATCAAATCAAAACAACCTCCCATGGAGCCAAATTAAACCAACTCCCGGTAGAGTCTAAATCAAAGAAATCCAAAACTCTTATCCCTAGTGGATACATCCCCAAACAAATCTATGAAATCAAAGTCAAATCCCAATCCCAGTGGATAGCAACTTCCTAGTGGAAGGTTCATAAACATCCCTAGGACTCGAGCCCATATCTAGCAGATATGCCTCCACATCAATTAAAATAAAACAAATTAAAGTTGATTGATCTTAATCCCGATGGATTATAGATTCTTATCCCCAGTGGATCTTCTTTCCATAAATCATATAATCAAATCAAATTTGAACCTTATCCCCAGCAGAATTTCTTCTTCTATTCCCTCGACATAGACCCCTCACATGTCATGTCCAATGCATGTGTGATCCCCTAGCGGATCTCATGCCCTATCCTTACCTTGGAATTCTCATCAAATCTTATTTTTCTCTTATGCACACCTTTAATACTTCAACCAAAAGCCTAACAATGTATTCATTCAAATTACATCATCTTAACATTATAATAAATATTTTATGATTTGTGATGGTGCACTCAAACTAACTATACAATATCATGCTAAACATATTATATTGTGAATTAACACACTATATTATATTATAATATATGATGTTATATTATAATTTCTATAATATAATATATTGTCTAACATTGCACCTCATTAGAATAACTTAAAAGGAACAAATAACAAAATTTTCTCAAAATATGAATAATGTTCATTTGGGATGTAAAATTGTTATGTTTCTATTAGAAATGGTACAAAATAGCATAATTTTGGTATTGCTTCTTGGTGTGTGATGAATTTGAAATTCTTCCATCTCAACCTTCAAATTAACAATTTTGTGAGTTTTGACCCAATGTTTATAATACATAAAACATACTAAAATGTACAATAACATTTAGTAACACACCACCACATTCATATATATGTGAAGTTATATTTTTATGTACATTATATTTTAATATGCTTTCATATAATATATTATCTTACATTACACCTTAAAATGAATCGGTTTAAGTAAAAAATTATAAAATTTAGTTGAAAAATGAACATTCATTTTGGATGGAAAATTCCATTCTTTTGATTAAATGACACACCATAGCACACCCCAATGTTGTTCCCTAAAGGTTACCTTAAATTTGGCCAAATCCCATCATCTCAGCCTATAAATTAGTATTTTTATGAATTATACCAGTACAAACTCTACTACATCATACTATAACAAACTAAAATATGGTAAACAACAAGTAGTAATACACAATAGTATGCTATAATGCATGATGCTACACTATGTTATGGCATCCTATATCATAATACACTATAACATAATATATTATATTATATTCCATATCATCACAAGGGACTATTTAAGATAAAAAATCATAATATTAGTCTAAACAATAAAAAACTATATATTTTAGTCATTATCACTTACATATTTTAAATTGAAATAATATATTATGATGCCATGCTCTACTATTATGAATTTGGCCAAATTCCACCATTTTAAAGTCTAAGTCAACATTTTTATAAATAATGCTAGTGTAGGCTCATTGCATGATTGTAAAATACTAAAAGAATTTAAAATGCATAGATATATTATGATATATGATGTTATACTATGCTACAACATATAATAGTTATTTTGAACATAAAATCTTACTTTTTTATACAAGTTGTAGCACACCTTTGGTACTATAACCTAATTCCCACTTCAAATTTAACAAATTTCATCTTGATTTATTTAATCAATATTTTTATGATTTATATTAATATAGACTATAGGGTTATATTAATACATTTCAAATATCTAATATCAAAAAGTCTCTTAAGAATATTTTCTTTTATTAATATATGTTAGGATTAGGTCATTCTTAGATACTCTTAATGACATCTTTATTCAAGGTTTAGGGTTTATGGTTTTGGGGTTTAGGGTTTAGGGTTTAAGGTTTAGGGTTTTAGTTTAGGTTTTTTTAGGGTTTAGATTTATAGGTTTTTTAGGTTTAGGGTTTAGGTTTAGGGTTTTAGTTTAGGGTTTTAAGTTTAGGGTTTAGGGTTTAGGGTTTAGGTTTAGTTTTAGGTTTAGGGTTTTAGTTTTAGTTTAGGGTTTAGGGTTTAAGGTTTTTTAATAGAGAACAAATTCAGATTCAACATTTCTTCTTTTCCTGGCGATGACATAGATAAAAATGAGCACCCATAGAAAATCAAAACCTTAGATAAGTATAACCATCTCTACTATAAAGACACAATTCCATAAGTCAGATCATCGATTCTTTAATTTCTCAGTTCCCAGTCAGAACCAACCAGCCTCTCGAGTGGCGAGGATCACCATCATATCCTAATCTCTCTCTCCGCCACCACCACAGCTGTAACCTTCATCGGTCCTCCTGCCTCCATAACCACCGACCACCACCTCCATATCCCCTAATACCTCCAGGTCCCCCACCACCACTGCAATAATTATCGCCTCCACCTTCAACTCCACCATTAGATCTTGATTAAGCCTAGTTGATTGTGATGTTCCTACCATCAAGGTTCTACCCATTCTTAGGGTTTAGGGTTAGTTTAGGGTTTAGGGTTTAGGGTTAGTTTAAGATTTCAGGCTTAGGCTTTAGGGTTTTGGGTTTAGGGTTGTAGGTTTTAGGGTTTAAGATTTATGGTTCAGGTTTTAGGGTTTTAGGGTTTAGGGCTTAGGGTTTAGGGTTTAGGGTTTAGGGTTTAAGGTTTAGGGTTTTGGGTTTTAGGTTTAGGGTTTAGGGTTTAGGTTTTAGGGTTTAGGGTTTAGGGTTGTAGGTTTAGGGTTGTAGGTTTAGGGTTTAGGGTTTAGGGTTAGTCTTAGAGTTTAAGCTTTAGTGTTTAGGGTTAGGGTTTTTTTATATAAATTTAAGTAAATTAGTAGGTTTAGGTTTATTTAGTTTATTTTTTATTTATTTGAGTTTATTTTAATTTTAATTTTTATTTAGTTTAGCTTTTTCTAAGTTTATTTATTTTGGTTTAGGTTTTTTTATTTAGATTATTTTTTTAGGTTTAGGTTTATTTTTTAGTTGAGTTTATTTTATTTTTTTAGGTTTAGGTTTTATTTTCTATTTTAGGTTTAAGTTTTGGTTTTATTTTATTTTTTTTAGGTTTAGGTTTTAGGTTTTTATTTTAGGTGTATTTTTAGGTTTTATTTTTTGTTTAGGTTTTGGTTTATTTTTAGTTTATTTTATTTTATTTAACTTAGGTTTAAGTTTAGTTTATGTTAGGTTTAGGTTTAGGTTTATTTATTTTAGTTTAGTTTTGGTTTAGTTTATTTTGTTTATTTGATTTATAATTTTAGGTTTAGTTTTTTTTTTTAATTTAGAGTTTAGGTTTTATTTTTTATTTATTTTTAGGTTCATATTTTAGGTTTAGGCTTTTATTTAGTTTTTAATTTATTTTATTTTAGGTTTATTTTATTTTTATTTTACATTTAGTTTTATTTTATTTAGGTTTTTTATTCTTAGGTTTATTTTATTTTTAGTTTAGTTTAGGTTTTTTTATTTTTATTTTATTTCATTTTTAAGTTTAGGTTTAGGTTTTAGTTTAGGTTTATATTTTATTTTTTTTAACTTTTATTATATTTAGGTTTAGGTTTATTTATTTATTTTATTATTTGGTTATATTTAGTTTATGTTTTTAGGGTTTAGGGTTTAGGGTTTATGGTTTTAGGGTTTAGGGTTTTAGGGTTTAGGTTAGGGTTTAGGGTTTAGGGTTTAGTGTTTTGGCTTTAGGGTTTAGGGTTTTGAGGGTTTAGTGTTAGTTTATGGTTTATTAAGCTTTAGGGTTTAGGGTTTTTAGTTTAGGGTTTAAGGTTTGTTTAGGGTTTAGGGCTTAGGGTGTAAAGTTTTAGGGTTTAGGGTTTAGGGTTTCGCATTTAGGGTTTAGGGTTTAGGGTTTAGGATTAATTTAGGGTTTAGGTTTAGGTTTAAGGTTAAGGGTTTAGGGTTTAAGGTTTAGGGTTGTATGTTTAGCATTTGGGGTTTAAGGTTAGTTTTAGGGTTTAGGGTTTAGGGTTTAGTGTTTAGGATTTATGGTTTAGGGTTTTTTAGGGTTTAGGTTTAGGGTTTAGGTTTAGTTTAGAGTTTAGGTTTAGGGTTTTAGGTTTTAATTTAGGATTTAGGGTTTAGTTTAGGGTTTAGGGGTTTTATTTAAATTAAGTAAACTAGGTTTAGGTTTATTTAGTTTAGGTTTAGGTTTAGTTTATTTTAGGTTTAGGTTTTATTTATTTTAGTTTAGGTTTAGGTTTATTTTATTTTTATTTTAGGTTTAGTTTTTTTTAGTTTAAGGTTTAGGTTTTTTTATTTATTTATTTTAGGTTTATTTTTAGGTTTATTCTTTAGGTTTAGATTTTCATTTAGTTTTTAATTTATTTTTTTAGGTTTATTTTATTTATATTTTAGGTTTAGTTTTTATTTTATTTAGGTTTTTTAATTTTTAGTTTAGTTTAGGTTTTTATTTATTTTATTTTATTTTAGTTTTATTTTTATTTTTTTCTTTTTAGGCTTAGGTTTAGGTTTAGGTTTTAGTTTAGGTTTAGTTTAGGTTTTATTTTATTTATATTTTATTTTATTTAGTTTAGGTTTTTTTTATTTTATTTTTAGGTTTTATTTAGTTTAGGTGTTGGTTTTTAGCTTTTTAGGGTTTAGGGATTCAAGATTAGGATTTAGGGTTTAAGGTTTAGGGTTTGTGGTTTAGGGTTTAGGGTTTAGGGTTAAGGGTTTATGGTTTTGGTTTTAGGGTTTAGGGATTAGGGTTTAGGGTTTTAGGGTTTAGGGTTTAGGGTTTAGAGTTTTTAGGGTTTAGGGTTTATGGTTTAGGGTTTTGGGTTAAGGTTTTTTAGGGTTTAAGGTTTAAGTTTAGGGTCTAGGGTTCAGGTTTTAGTTTAGTGTTTAGGGTTTTATTTTTTTAATTGTGAACAAATTCAGATTCAACAATTCTTCTTTTGGATTTAATCAACCAAGTAACACACCAAGTTTTCTAAGACACGAGCGCCAACATAGATAAAAATGACCAATAGAGTGAATCTAAAACACTAGATTACTAGAACTATCTGTATAAAGTTCCATAGTAGTAGATGGTCATGGTTCTTCAATTTCTCTAGTTCCCATTAGAACCACTCTAGCCCCTCAGTGGGGATCCCCATCATCTCCCTCTCTCTCCATCACCACCACATAACCTTCGCTCCTCCCACCTCCATAACCACCACTTGACCACCACCTCCATATCCCTCAGATCCCCACCACCACGATAGCAGTACCTCCTTGCCTCCACCGCCAGATCTAGACTAAGCTTGGTTGATGGTGATGTTCCTACCATCAAGGTTCTGTCCATTCTAAGGGTTTAGGTTTAGGTTTAGGCTTATTAGGTTTTAGGATTAAATTTATTTTTTAATTTATTTAGTTACTTTAGGTTTAGGTTTAGGGTTTGGGGTTTAGGGTTTAGGGTTTAGGGTTAGGGTTTATGGTTTAGGGTTTAGGGTTAGGGTTTAGGGTTTAGGGTTTAGGTTTTAGGGTTAGGTGTAGGGTTTAGGGTTTAGGGTTTAGGGTTTAGGATTTTAGGATTTAAGGTTAAGGATTAGGGTTTAGGGTTTAAGGTTTTTGGTTTTTTAAGGTTTAGGATTTAGGGTTTAGGGTTGTAGGTTTAGGGTTTAGGGTTAGTTTGAGGATTTAAGTTTATTACTTTTTTATTTAAATTAAGTAAACTGGCAGGTTTAGGTTTATTTAGTTTATGGTTTAAGGTTTAAGGTTTAGGGTTTAGGATTTAGGATTTAGGATTTTTAAAAAATAATTAAGTAAAGGTTGGTTTAGGTTTATTTGTTTATTTTTATTTATATTAGTTTTTTATTTTATTTTTATTTAGGTTTATTTTTATTTTATTTAGTTTAGTTTATTTATTTTAGTATTTTATTTTAGTTTAGGTTTTATTTTTTAGTTTAATTTTTTAGGTTAAGGCTTAGATTTAGGTTTATTTTTAGTTGAGTTTTATTTTTATTTTATTTTCTAGATTTTGGTTTTATTTTTTATTTTTATGCATAGGTTTAGGTTTAGGTTTTTTTTTTTTTTTAGTTTAGGTTTTGGTTTTGGTTTTATTTAGTTTATTTTTTAGGTTTATTTTTTAGTTTAGGTTTAAATTTATTTTAGTTTATTTTATTTTATTTAGTTAGGTTTAGGTTTAGGTTTTATTTATTTTAGTTTAGTTTATTTTAGTTTAGGTTTAGGTTTATTTTATTTTTTATTTTAGGTTTAGATTTTTATTTAGTTTTTATTTTATTTAATTTTTATTTTTTATTTAGTATTTATTTTATTTAAGTTTTTATTCTTATTTTATTTTAGTTTTTTAGTTTATTTTATTTTAGTTTATTTTTATTTTTATTTTTTAGGTTTAGGTTTAGGTTTTACTTTAGGTTTTTATTTTATTTTAGATAGGAATCTTCGACGAACTCATTCATCATCACGTCGAGTGCTATGTCGCTGATCTCGTGCTCAAAAGTAGAGAAAAGGAAGACCATCTCTTTGACTTGAGAGTATTTTTCAAATAGTTAAGATAATTTAACCTCAAAATGAACCCCCTGAAGTATGCATTTGGAGTAGCTTCAAGGAAATTCCTTGGGTTTGTTGGACACGGGTATCATCGATCCGGATAAGATCAAGGCGATATTAGAAATGCCACCCTAAAGTTTAACTCAACTCGGATCATTCCAAGGCGGTTGCATATCTAAGATGCTTTATATCCAACTTATCGAGAAGATGTTAGCCATTCTCAGCTCTTATCAAAAAGGATGTCAAGTTCAAGTGGGATGACAAGTGTGAACATGCCTTCGAAGGCATCAAGCATTACGATGATCGGTTCTACCCTTATCCGGGCAAGCCTCTCATACTTTACACTATTATGTTAGATGACTCCTTTGGTGCTTTGTTGGCCCAAGCCAATGAAGGGAAGAAAAATGCACTCTACTATCTCGGCGTCATTAATCCCTACTAAGGCTATTTATACACCCATTGAGAAGCATTTCTAGCTTTAATCTTTGCATCCCAAAAGCTTGACACTACATGCTTCCTCATAAGGTGAACTTAATCTCTAAGATCAATCCACTACAATATCTCATGACACGACCAATAGTGGATTTCTTAATACACACTTCTGACTTTCCACTTCTTGATGATCTCCCAGATGAATAAATCATGAACTTAGGGGATACAAGCATTCACCGCTAGGAGATGTACTTTGATGGTGCGGCTTCCTCTCAAAGAAGAGAAAAGCCATAATATACTATTCTAAGAAAGCCAAGGGTAGGAATAGTTCTCTTCACTCCGGATTATGGTGTGATGGGATTCTCATATCATCTGTCTAATCCTTGCACCAACATCAAGCTAGATATGAGGCTCATTGCGGTCTAGAGTTAGGCGTTACTCTAAGCATCCGAGCATCAACATCTTGAGATTCTCACTAGTTATCAACAAAATCATTGGGTCCTATAAGGTTATAAAGCCCATGCCCTATCACTACCATAAGTACACCATTGAGTTATTAGCCCAAATCTTATAGGTTTCCATTTATAATATTCCACGAGGAGAGAACATCATAGCATATCTTGAGCTAAGCTTGCCAAGTTGGCATGTCGGATGAGTCCATATCAATAAAGGTCCAAAATAGACAATTCTTATCCCTTATTGATATTGAACTCATCAAAAATACTCTCTTGAAGGGAGATTTCCATTGCCAAGAAGGCGAGGAGTTGGGTGGAGGTAACCATTCATGGATTACCTAAATAAAGGCAAACTACCTCAAGAGAAGTCCCAAGCTTATTAGATGAAGTAGATAACACTTTCTCATGCTCTTGTGGATGGTGTCTTGTACCGGTGGTCTTTCGATCATATGTGGTTATAATTTTTAGACAAGAACGAAGCCCATAAAATTATGACTTGAGTACACTCAAGATTGTGTGGAGCTAACAAATCTGGTCTAAAGATGAAATCCAAGATCAATAGACTAAGATACTATTAGCCATCGATGATCAAAGATTGTATGGATATCGCTAGGCAAGGCCACAAATGTTAAATACATAGTGGGGTCGTACACCAACCACCAACAATCTACATCGTACATTGGCCTCATGGTCTTTCGAGTGTTGGGGTACCAACATAGTGGGTCTGATTGATCCTCCTTCTTCCAAGGGTCATCTGTTCATCTTAGCTACTGCTAACTACTTTTCCAAATGGGCGAAGGAGATTTCCATCGGAGGTCATACTCATCATGTGCTCCAATGTTTTAGGAACCATATGTATATATTTTGAGTGTCTTGATGAATTATATCGATAATGGCTTGCATTCAAGAGCAGAGATCAACAACTTTTGCAGGAGACACAACATAGATTGAAGATATTCTACAATCAACTACAGGGCAAATGGCTTAGAAGCCTTCAATAAAACTCTCATCCAAATACTAAAGAATACACTCGACAATACAAGCGATAGTGGCATGAGTATTAGTTGAAGCCTTATGGGCCTACCACACATAGAACTCCAACTCGGTCTACTCCTTTCTCTTAGTGTATTGGTGCAAGTCATTCTACCATTAGAAATCCAATTCCATTACTAAGTATAGTTGTGGGTAGCAAGATCACAATAAAGCATAATACCAAGTTGCAATTATAAGAGCTCAAAGGTTTGGAGGAGAGACTTCTACGGGCATGCCAAAACCTCGAGTTATACAAAGCTAAAATGATTCAAGCTCACAACAAGTTGGCCTATCCTAGAGCCTTCCAAGGAGAAGAGCTTATTTTAGTTCTAAGGAGACCAATTGTTGCTTGTCATAAGATGGGAGGCAAGTTTGAACCCACTCGGGAAGTCCCTTTTGTCGTAGGAAAGGCCTACCAAGGATGATCTTATCAGCTTATTAATCATAAGGGAGAGTACCAAATGCTTTCAATCTATGGGCTATACTTAAAGAAATATTATAAATCATGTTTGAAAGCAATTATCATCAATTAAAATTCCATTTCAAATTTAATCTCTTCCATGTTGAAAGTATTCTTGTTAGCCAAGCTACCACGATGTGTTTAGGGTAGGTGTAAGGAACCGGACATCCATCCTTCATCGACACAACACAAACAAACTATACACAAACATATAAAATAAACACATATATTTTCTCTCGTGCTCCTCTGAGTTGAGATAATGCCCCCAGCGACACTCACTTAGTAGTTGCTCTAGGTTGGGCTGACGTGCTACCCTACTAGTGTGTCACCTCAGTGGTCTTCTTGGTTTGGAAGATGTAAGTCTGCTATGCTTTCCTTCCTTACTTGGCCACTACACACTGACAAGCGCCTTGTTAGTTTTGGTAGGCCTTACCACGTGGCCGGTAAGCTACCTCATGTTGGCTTCATTTAGAGGATGTGAGTCTGGTACGCTTTCTTCTTGGATTAGCCTTTGTGCACTGACTAGGTCAAGTATATTTGAGGTTTAGGATAAGTCCCTAGTGGCTCCTTCCCTCTAGCTACTTCAAGTCTAGGTCGTCCTTCCTCGGGGCTCCCCTCTTAGTAGTTTCTCTGGGTCGATAGCATATGTCACGATGATAGACTATCCCGATGATCAATTACGCTTGGAAAGTTGTAAGCCTACAAGCTTTCTTTCCGGGTTGATCATTGCACCGACAGAGCACCTTAGGTTTGTTGGTTCTCACTATCTTGTGGATACACCACTCATGTTGATGGATACACCTTAGGTTGGTTAGTTCTGCACCTTAGAATACACCACTCAAGGTAGATGTAAGTCTATGCTTTCTCCTTGAGTTGGCCACCGTGCACTATAGGCTATCTTTTCCAAGGCTTAGGATAATGCCCCTAGCGGCTCTGTGGGCCGTATTTGGATCACATCCTTTGTGACACCATTTAGACACTACCGGGTTACTATCAGTTGATGAGTTCCCCTTTTTGAGTAACCACTCCTATGGTTGGAGAATCATCGTGGATGTGATTTTACCTTGGTCAGTAAATCTAAGATAGGTCAAATGTAGCCCCTTAGTGTGGTCTCTTCACAAATAGGGTCCACAAACATATAAACAAATATATATTCACTCATAGATTAGGAGGACACCCCTAATGGTACCATTTCCTAAGCAGGTATCCTCTCTTTAGGGAAGTGTCAGCAAAACTCCCTATAGGAATCGTGTAACTACTCTTGAGTTGATATAAGTCCCTAGTGGCAATTACTCAACACTCATCCCAAAGTCAGGTTTGATTTGTTGTGCTACCAAGAGGTCACCCTAGCAGTTGTTCCTCTCTTTGAAAGATGTAGGTTTGCTATGCCTTCTACCTAGCATAGTCACTGCACATCAGAAAGCATCCCATTAGGTTGGCTAGCTCACTTGTTGTGGACTATCCTTTTGGATTTGTAACCTAAGGTAGGCCAAGATGATAGCCCTTCTTGGTGGCTCCATCCACGGGGACTATACATTTTCAGTTAAATTAAACCCTTTTGATTTTTCCCCGGTGGAGTTAAATCATAACCTTCTCAGTGGAGCCAAATCATATATATAAATAAGTCGAAAATAAATCAAATTCAAAACCAACCTCCAGTGGAGCCAAATTAAACCAACTCCCCAATAGAGTCTAAATCAAAGAATCCAAGCAAACTCTTATCCCAGTGGATACATCCCCAAATAAATCTATGAAATCAAACTCAAATCCCAATCCCAGTGATAGCCCAAACGCTTCTCTGTGGAAGGTTCATATACGATCCCTAGCAGACTCGAGCCCATATCTCTAGCAGATATGCCTCCACATCAATTAAAATAGAACAAATTAAAGACAATTCAATCTTAATCATCGATGGATTATAGATTCTTATCCCCA
This sequence comes from Cymbidium sinense, assembly GCA_021442155.1. NCBI lineage: Eukaryota > Viridiplantae > Streptophyta > Magnoliopsida > Asparagales > Orchidaceae > Cymbidium > Cymbidium sinense. The sequence goes on from JAKCPB010001019.1 coordinate 15,036, forward strand.
GCCAATCTTTTTTCCATAAATCATATAATCAACTCAAAATCAAACCTTATCCCCAGCAAATTTTCTTCTTCTTTACCCTTGACATAGACCACTCACATGTCATGTCCAATGCATGTGTGATCACCTTGTGGATCTCCCTCCATGTCCTTGGCAAGGAATTCTCATCAAATTCTATTTCTTTTCTTATGCACACCTTTAATACTTCAACCAAAAGCTAACAATGTATTCATTCAAATTACATCATCTTAACATTATAATCAACATTTTATGATTTGTGATGGTGCAAGCTCAAACTAACTATACAATATCATGCTAAAGATATTATAGTGTGAATTACACTATATTATAATATAATATATGATGTTATATTATAATTTTATAATATAATATATTGTCTAACATTACTCCTCATTAGAATCACTTAATTGGAACAAATAACAAAGTTTTCTCAAAATATGAATAATGTTCATTTTAGATGTAAAATTGTTATTTTTCTATTAGAAATGGTACAAAATAGCATAATTTTAGTGTTGCTTCTTGGTGTGAGCTGTGAATTTGGCCAAATTCTTCCATCTCAACCTTCAAATTAACATTTTTGTGAGTTTTGACCCAATGTATTATAACAAAAGAAAAACATGCTAAAATGTATAATAACACTTAGTAACACACACCACCACATTCATATATATATGAAGTTATATTTTATGTACATTATATTTTAATATGCTTTCATATAATATATTATCTTACATTACACCTTAAAATGAATCACTTTAAGCAAAAAATTTATAAAATTTGGTTGAAAAGTGAACATTTATTTTGGATGCAAAATTAAATTCTTTTGATTAAATGACACACCATAGCACACCCCAATGATGTTCCCTAAAGCTTACCTTAAATTTGGCCAAATCCCATCATCTCGACCTATTAATCTACTTTTATGAATTATAGTACAAACTCTACTACATCATATTATAACAAACTAAAATATGCTAAACAACAAGTAGTAATGCACAATAGTATGTATAATGCATGATGCTTTCATATGTTATGTCATTCTATATTATAATACACTATGACATATTATATTATATTATATTGCATATCACATCACAATGGATTGCTTAAGATAAAAAATCATAAAATTAGTCTAACAATAAAAAACTATATATTTTAGTTGTATCACATATTTTAAGTTGAAATAATATATTATGTTGCCATGCTCTACCTATTATGAATTTGGCCAAATTCCACCATTTTAAAGTCTCTGATGCTACAACATATAATATTTATTTTGAACATAAAATCTTACTTTTTTAGACTACAGTGGTAGCACACCTTTGGTACTACAACTAATTCCAGTTCAAATTTAACAAACTTCATCATCTGATTCATTAAATTAATATTTTATGATTTATATTAATATAGACTATAGGGCACAACACCATAATATACTGAAACATTTCAAAACATCTTATAACATTCAAAACACATCACTACATGCTCAAATATATGATGATACATTATACTACAATATATGATATTATTATATGATTTAGGGTTAGGTTTTAGGGTATTCAAATCTCTAATAGTCAAGAGAAAGTCTCTTGAAGACATTTTCTTTACCATAACTATGTTAGGATTAGGTCATTCTTTAGATCTACTCCTAATGACATCTTTATTCAAGGTTTAAGGTTAGTTTAGGATTTAGGGTTTAGGGTTTTCTAAAGGATTAGGGTTTAGGGTAGTAGGTTTTAGCAATTAGGGTTTATGGTTTTATGGTTTAGGGTTTATGGTTTAGGGTTTAGTGTTTTAATGTTTAGTGTTAGTGTTTATGATTTAGGGTTTAGGGTTTAGGTTTAAGGTTTAGTGTTTAGGGTTTAGGTTTTAGGTTTAGGGTTTAAGTTTTAGTTTAGGGTTTAGGGTTTAAGGTTTTTTTTAACAAAGAATAAATTCATATTCAATATTTATTCTTTTTGATTTAATCAACCAAGTAGCACCCCCAAGTTTTCTAAGACACAAGCGATGACATTGATAAAAAATGAGCACCCATAGAGCAAATCAAAACCCTAGATAAGTAGAACCATCTCTATTATAAATACACTATTCCATAAGCGGAGATCGGTCATTCTTTATTTTCGTTTCCATTAAAATAACACCACCTCTCAGCGGGATCGCCATCATATCCCTAATCTCTTCTTCCTCCACCACCACTATAATCTTGGTCCTCCTCCCTCCAACCACCACCTCTATATCCACCAGCACCACCTGATCCCCACCACCACTGCTAACCCTCTGCCTTCACCTCCCTTTGCCGGATCTAGGGTGAGCCTGGTTGTGATGTTCTTCATCAAGGTTCATCCCATTCTTAGGGTTTAGGGTTAGTTTGGGGTTTAATGTTTAGGGTTAGTTTAGGGCTTAGGATTTAGGGTTTAGATTTTGGGGTTTAAGTTTAGGGTTGTAGGTTTTAGGGTTTAGGGTTTAGGGTTAGGGTTTAGGGATTTAGGGTTTATGGTTTAGGGTTTAGGGTTTAGAGTTTTAGGGCTTAGGGTTTAGGGTTTAGGGTTTAGGGTTTAGGATTTAAGGTTTATGGTTTTAGGGTTTAGGGTTTTTGGTTGTATGTTTAACTTTGTAGGTTTAGGGTTTGGGGTTTAGGGATAGTTTTAGGGTTTAATGTTTAGGCCTTAAGGTTTAGGATTTTGGGTTTACAATTTTTTTTTAAAATGAAGTAAACTAGTAGGTTTACGTTTATTTAGTTTATTTTTTTGTTTATTTGACTTTAGTTCAATTTTTCTTTTTATTTAGGTTTATTTTATTTTTTTATTTGGATTAGTTTATTTATTTTAGGTTTATTTATTTTAGTTTATGTTTTTTAGTTTATTTTTTAAATTTGGGTCTATTTTTTAGTTGTGTTTTATTTTAATTTATTTTTTAGGTTTGGGTTATATTTTTTATTTTTATTTTTTATATTTAGGTTTCGATTTTTATTTTATTTTTTTAGGTTTTTACTTTAAGTTTTTTTTTTTAGGTTTTATTTTTTAGTTTAGGTTTAAGTATACTTATAGTTTATTTTATTTTATTTAGTATAAGTTTAGATTAAGGTTTAGTTTATTTTATGTTTACATTTAAGTTTTATTTATTTTAGTTTATTTTATTTTAATTTAGGTTTATTTTATTTTATTTATTTTATTTTTATTTTAGGTTTAGATTTTTTGTTGGTTTAGGGTTTAGGTTTTATTTATTTTTTAAGTTTAGGTTTATTTTTTAGGTTTATGTTTCTATTTAGTTTTTATTTTATTTTTTTTAGGTTTATTTTAATTTTATTTTAGGTTTAGTTTTTATTTGATTTTGGTTTTTTATTTTTAAGTTTAGTTTAAGTTTTCATTTATTTTATTTTAGTTTAGTTTTATTTTTTATTTTATTTTCTTTTAAGTTTAGGTTTAGGTTTTAGTTTTAGTTTTTATTTTATTTGATTTTATTTTTGTATTTTTGTTTAAGTTTTTTTTATTTCTTTTATTTTTCAATTTTATTTAGCTTAGGTTTAGGTTTTTAGCTTTAGGACTTAGGACATAGGGTTAGTTTAGGGTTTAAGGTTTGAGGTTTAGAATTTAGGGTTTAGGGTTTAGGTTTTAGGTTTAGGGTTTAAGTTTTAGTTTAGTGTTTAAGGTTTTTTTTTAATAGAGAACAAATTCAGATTCAATATTTTTTTCTTTTTAATTTCATCTACCAAGTAGCATCCCAAGTTTGCTAGGACACAAGAGACGACAAAGATAAAAAAATGAGCACCCATAAAGAAAATCAAAAACACTAGATAAGTTGAATAATCTCTACCATATAGACACAGTTCCATAAGCAGCAGATAGGATCAACCATTCTTCAGTTTCTCCAGTTCCCATTAGAACCAGCTCCTCTGCCTTCGCATTCGCCTCCACCACTAGATCTAGAGTGAGCCTAATTGACAGTGATGTTCCTACCATCAAGGTTCTACCCATTCTTAGGGTTTAGGTAGATTTTTTTAATTTATTTAGTAACTTTAGGTTTAGGTTTATGGTTTGGGGTTTAAGGTTAGGGTTTAGGGTTTAAGGTTTAGGGTTTAGGGTTTAGGGTTTAGGGCTTTAGGTTGTATGCATTTAGGATTTAGGGTTTATTATTAGGGTTTAGGATTTTAATGTTAGGGTTTAGTGTTTAGGATTTAGGGTTCACCATTTAGGGTTTATTATTTTGGCTTTAGGGTTTATGGTTTTGAGGGTTAGTTTAGGCTTTAGGGTTTACGATTTTTTAGGGATTAGGGTTTTGGTTTAGTTTTTATGTTTAGGTATTAGGATTTAAAGTTTAGGGTTTAGGGTTTAGGATATTTTTTAAAATTAAGTAAACTGACAGGTTTAAGTTTATTTAGTTTAATTAGTTAATTTTTTTAATTTAATTTAATTTATTTTTTTTATTTAGGTCTATTTTTTATTTTCATTTAATTTAGTTTTTATATTTTAGTTTAGGTTTTTTATTTTATTTTAATTTTTTAGGTTCAGGTTTTGGTTTATGCATATTTTTTAGTTTATTTTTACTTTTATTTCATTTTTTATGTTTAGGTTTTATTTTTTATTTTGAGGTTTAGGTTTTTATTTTATTTTTATTTTTGGTTTAAGTTTTAGGTTTTTATTTTAGGTTTTATTTTTTAGTTTATTTTATTTTATTTATTTTAGGCTTTAGGTTTAGTTTATTTTAGGTTTAGGTTTTATTTATTTTAGTTTAGTTTATTTTAGTTTAGGTTAAGTTTTATTTTAGGTTTAGGCTTTTTTTTTTAGTTTAGGGTTTAGTTTTAATGTTTAGGTTTATTTTTTTAGGTTTAGGCTTTTATTTAGTTTTTATTTTATTTTATTTTAGGTTTATTTTAATTTTATTTTACATTTAGTTTTTATTTTATTTAGTTTTTGCATTTTTAGGTTTATTTTATTTTTTAGTTTTGTTTAGGTTTTTATTTATTTTATTTTAGTTTATTTTTTATTTTACTTATTTATTTTATTTTTATGTTTAGGTTTAGGTTTTAGTTTGGGTTTTTATTCTATTTTATTTTATTCAATTTAATTTATTACGTTTAGGTTTTTATTTATTTATTTGTTTAAGGTTTAATTTAGTTTATGTATAGGTATTTTTTGTTTCTTAGGGTTTACGGTTTAGGGTTTAGGGTTTAGGGTTTAGGGTTTGTGGTTTAGAGTTTAGGGTTTAGGGTTGTAGGTTTTAAGGTTTAGGGTTTAGGGTTTATGGCTTAAGGTTTAAGGTTTAGGGTTTAGGGTTTAAGGTTTTTTTGTAAATTAAATAAACCAACAGGTTTAGGTTTATTTAGTTTATTTTTTATTTTAATTTATTTTATATTTTATTTTTATTTAGGTTTATTTTATATTTTTATTTAATTTAGTTTATTTATTTTAGGTTTATTTATTTGAGTTTAGGTTTTTTATTTTAGTTTATTTTTTTGGTTGAGGTTTAGGTTTATTCTTGTTTTTTTAGTTTAGTTTTATTTTTATTTTTCCTTTTATGTTTGAGATTTATTTTTTTTTTAGGTTTAGGAGGTTTTATTTTATTTTTTAGGTTTAGGTTTTAGGTTTTATTCTAGGTTAATTTTTAGGTTTTATTTTTTAGATTACTTTATTTTATTTAGTTTAGTGTTTAGGTTTAAGTTTTATTTATTTTAGTTTAATTTATTTTTATTTAGGTTAAAATTTAATTTATTTTGTTTATTTTTGGTTTAAGTTTTTCAGTTTAGGGTTTAGATTTTATTTTTAATTTATTTTTAAGTTTTTTTTAGGTTTATTTTTTAGGTTTAGGTCTTTATTTAATTTTTATTTTATTTTATTTTAGGTTTATTTTTATTTTTATTTTACATTTAATTTTTATTTTATTTAATTTTTTTACTTTTAGTTTAGTTTTTTATTTTTATTTAAGTTTTTATTTGTTTTATTTTAGTTTAGTTTTAATTTTTTTATTTTATTTTTTTCTACATTTAGGTTTAGGTTTAGGTTTAGGTTTAGATTTTGGTTTAGGTTTTTATTTTATTTTATTTTATTTATTTTTTTAGGTTTAGGTTTTTTTTTATTTTCTTATTTTTAGGTTTTATGTAGTTTAGGTATAGGTTTCAATGTTTTTAGTGTTTAGGGTTTAGGGTTTATGGTTTAGGGTTGTAGGTTTTAGGGTTTAAGTTTAGGGTTTAGGGTTTAGGGTTTAGGATTTAGTGTTTAAGGTTTTGAGGTTTAGGGTTTAGGGTTAGTTTTAGGGTTTAGGGTTTAGGGGTAGGTTTTTTTTTTAATTTTTTTCCATTTTTTATTTTTATTTTTTATTTTCAATTAAGTAAACTCATAGGGTTAAGTTTATTTAATTTATTTAGTTTATTTTTTATTTATTTCAATTTATTTTATTTTTTATTTTTGGTTAGGTTTATCTTTTTTTTTATATAATTTAGTTTATTTCTTTTATGTTTATTTATTTTAGTTTAGTTTTTTTTTAGTTTACTTTTATTTGGTTTAGGATTATTTTTTTAGTTTAGTTTTATATTTATTATATTTTTTTGGTTTAGGTTTTATTTTTTATTTCTAGGTTTAGGTTTAGGCTTTTTTTATTTATTTTAACATTTAGGCTTTAGGTTTTTATTTTAAGTTTTATGTTTTATTTTAGGTTTGATTTTTTAGTTCAGGTTTAGGTTTATTTTTATTTTTTCTTATTTTATTTAAGGTTTAGCTTAAGGCCTAAGTTTAGGTTTATGCTTTTTTTTATTTTAGTTTAGTTTATTTTTTTTAGGTTTAGGTTTATTTTATTTTTATTTTATATTTAGGTTTTTTTTAATTTAGGGTTTAGGCTACATTTTGTATTTAATTTTAGGCTTAATTTTTAGGTTTAAGTTTTATTTATTTTATTTTTAATATAATTTAATTTTCTTTAGGTTTAGTTTTATTTTATTTTATTTTTTATTTTAGTTTAGTTTAGGTTTTATTTATTTTCTTTTGTTTAATTTTATTTTTATTTTATTTTCTCCTTAAGTTTTGGTTTAGTTTTTGTTTATGTTTTATTTTATTTTATTTTTTTATTTTATTTTATTTTAGGTTTTTTTATTTATTTATTTATGTTTTATTTAGTTTAAGTTTAGCTTTTTAGCTTTTTAAGGTTTAAGGTTTAGGGCTTATGGTTATTTGAGGGTTTAGTGTTTAGAGTTTAGGGTTTGGGGTTTATGATTTAGGGTTTAGGGTTAAGGGTTAAGGGTTTAGGGTTTAAGTTTTAGGGTTTAGGGTTTAGGGTTTAGGGCTTAGGGTTTTAGAGTTTAGGGTTTAGGGTTTAGGGTTTAGGGTTTAGGTTTTTTGTCTAAGGTTCAAGTTTTATTTTAGGGTTTAGGGTTTTTTTTTATAGATAATAAATTCAACTTCAACATCTCTTATTCTTGATTTCATTAACCAAGTAACACACCAAGTTTTCTAAGACACAAACCGATGACATAAATCAAAAATGAGCATGCATAGAGAAATCAAAAGCCCTGATAACTGAGGCATCTTTCTTTTAAAGACACAAGTGCCGGATCAGCATTCTTCAATTTTGTTTTTATTTTATTTTTTTAGGTTTAGGTTTTAGGTTTTTATTATAGGTTTACTTTTAGGTTTTATTTTTTAGTTTTGGTTTAGGTTTATTTTTAGTTTATTTTATTTTATTTAGTTTAGGATTTAGGTTTAGTTTTTATTTATTTTAGTTTAGGTTTAGGTTTATTTTATTTTGTTAATTTTAGGTTTAGGTTTTTTTTTAGTTTAGGGTATAGGTTTTATTTTTTTAATTTTGGTCTTATTTTAGGTTTATTTTTAGGTTTAGGTTTTATTTAGTTTTATTTTATTTTATTTTAGGTTTATTGTATTTTATTTTACATTTAGTTTTATTTCATATAAGTTTTATTTTAGGTTTATTTAAATTTATAGTTTAGTTTATGTTTTTATTTATTTTGTTTTATTTTAATTTTATTTTTTTATTTTATTTTACTCTTATGGTTAGGATTACATTTAGGTTATTTTATTTTATTTTTTTATTTTATTTGTGTTTATGTTTATTTATTTATTTTATTTTAGGTTTAGGTTTTAGGGTTTAGGGTTTTAGGGTTTGGGGTTTAGGGTTTAGGGTGGGACTCTGCTTTAGTGTTGTAGGTTTATGGTTTAGGATTTGGGTTTAGGGTTTAGAGTTTAGTGTTTAGGGTTTGGTTTGGATTTAGGGTTTAGTTTTTTAAAGTTTAGGGTTTAGGGTTGAAGGTTAGGGTTTTTTTTTTAAATTTTTTCTTTTTAATTTTATAAATTCAAGTATAGGTATTTATTTTATTTTATTTTATTTTATTTATTTAAGTTTATTTTTTTATTTAATTTAGTTAATATATTTTAAGTTTATTTATTTTAATTTAGGTTTAGGGTTATTTATTTTTTTGGTTTATTTTTATTTAATTTTATGTTTTGGTTTTATTTTTATTTTAGTTTTAGTTTGGTTTTATTTTATTTTATGCAAGTTTAGATTTTATTTTAGGTTTATTTTTATTTTATTTTTTTATTTTGGTTTAGGTTTATTTTTAGTTTATTTTATTTTATTTAGGGTTTTGGTTTAGGTTTAGGTTTAGTTTATTTTTGGTTTAGGTTTTATTTATTTTAGTTTGGATTATTTTAGTTTAGGTTTATGTTTATTTTAATTTTATTTTAGGTTTATGTTTTTTTTAGTTTAGGGTTTAGGTTTTTTTTTTTATATTTATATTTAGGTTTTATTTTTAGGTTTAGAATTTTGTTTAGTTTATATTTAATTTTATTTTGGATTTTTTATTTTAGGATTAGCCTTTATTTTATTTAGATATTTTAGTTTTTTTTACTTTAGTTTAAATTTTTTTTTTATTTTATTTTATTTTAGTTTTTATTTTTTTTATTTTAGGTTTAGGTTTATTTAGGTTTAGGTTTTAGTTTAGGTTTTATTTTATTTTATTTTCTACTTTATTTATTTATTTTATTTTGGTATAGGTTTTATTTATTTTATTTTATTTGGATTTTTTTTTAGTTTAGGTTTAGGGTTTAGGGTTTTTTAGGGTTTAATTTAGGTTTTTAGTTGAGGGTTTAGGGTTTAGGGTTTTATTTTAGGTGTAGAGTTTATAGTTTTAGGTTTAAGGTTGGGTTTATGGTTTTAGGTTTGGGTGGTTTATGGTTTTAGGTTTTGGGTTAGGGTTGGTTTTAGTTTAGGCTTAGAGTTTTTAGTTTTCATTTTTTAACAGGAACAAATTTATTCAACATTTCTTCTTTTTTCAATAACCAAGTAACATCAAGTTTTCTAGGACTGATTTACATAGATAAAAAATGAGCACACATAGAACAAATTAAAGACCTTATATAATTAGAACCGTCTCTACTATAAAACACAGTTCCATAAGCAGCAGATCAGATCAGACGTTGTTTGATTTCTCCAATATCCAGCAGAACCACCCCAGCCTCTCAAGTAGCAGGATCCACTATCATATCTTCGATCTCTCCATCCACCATCACCACGGCTATAATCCCCGTCGCTCCTCTTCCATAACCACACTACTCCAACCACCACCTCCATATCCACCACCTTTGACCCCCACCACCATTATGATAGCCTTCTCACCTCCACAGATCTAGATCAGCCTAGTTGGCGTGATCCTGTCGTATTCTTGGTATTTTGTTATGTTAGGGTTTAGGTTTATTTTTAATTTATTTAGTTACTTTAGGTTTAGGTTTAGGGTTTGGGGTTTGGGATTTAGGGTTTAGGGTTTACTTAGGGTAGGTTTAGGGTTTATAGGTTTGGTTCAAGTAGGTTTAGGGTTTAGTTTAGGGTTTTTAGTTAGGGTTTAGGTTTAGAATTTAGGGTTTTGGTTTAAGTGTAGGTTTGTGATTTAGGATTTGTTTAGGTGTGGTTTTAGGATTTAGGGTTTGGGTTTTTATTAGGTTTAGGGTTTAGTATTTTTGGGTTTTTTAATGTTTTTTTTAAATTAACTCATATTTTAGGTTTATTTATTTTATTTAGTTTATTTTATTTATTTTAATTTATTTTATTTTATTTAGTTTGTTTATTTATTTTGTTTAGGTTTTATTTTAGTTTATTTTTTTTAAGTTTAGGTTTAGGCTTAGTTTAATTTTTTGTAGGTTTAGATATTATTTTATTTTTTAGTTTAGGTTTAGGTTTTATTTATTTTTTTTAGGTTTTGTTTTAGGTTTATATTTAAGTTTATATTTTATTTTATTTTAAGTTTTAGTTTATTTTATTTTAGTTTATTTTATTTTATTTAGTTTAGCTTAGTATTTTTTGGTTTAAGTTTACATTTTATTTATTTAGTTTAGTTTATTTATATTTAGGTTTATTTTATTTTATTTTATTTATTTATTTTTTTTTTAGATTTTTTTTTAGGTTTTATTTTTTAGGTTTATTTTAGTTTTATTTTATTTTTTTTTAGGTTATTTTTTTTTAGTTTAGTTTATATGTTTTCTTTTGCTTATTTTTAGATTATTTTATATTTCATTTTATTTTAAGTTTAGGTTTAGTTTTAGTTTAGGCTTTTTTATTTATTTATTTAAGTTTAGGTTTTATTTATTTTATTTTATTTTGTTTTATTTTAGTTAGGTTTTAGAGTTTAGGATTTAGAGTTTAGGGTTAGTTTAGGTTAGATGGGCTCAGTAGGATTTAAGATTTGTTTTGGGTTTAGTTTGGTTCAGCTTTAGGTTTAGTTTTGGTTTTTTTTTTAGGTTAGGGCTCAGTATTGTTTAGGCTTTAGTTTAGGATTTAGGGTTTATGGTTTAGGGTCAGGTTAATTTAGGGTTTGGTAGGGTTCAGATTTAGGGTTTAGGTTTAGGGTTTAGGGACCAAGGATTTTTTAGGTTGTGGTTTAGGGTTTAGCCTTTTTTAGGGTTTAATAGGGTTTAGTATGGGTTTTTTAAAAATATAAGTAAACCCAGTTTTAGGTTTATCATTTAGTTATTATTTATTTAGGTTTTTTTATTTTATTTTTTTATTTTTTTTTATATTTTATTTAGATTTAGGTTTTATTTTATTTTTAGATTTAGGTTTTGGTTTCATTTAGGTTTATTTTATTTTTAGTTTAGGTTTAGGTTTATTTTATTTTATTTATTTTAGGGTTTAGGTTTAGTTGATTTTAGGTTTTAGTTTAGGTATAATTTATTTTAGTTTAGGTTTAATTTTATTTTATTTTATTTATTTTAGGTTTAGGTTTTTTTAGTTTCGGGTTAAGGACTTTTTTTATTTATTTTTTGGTTTATTTTTGAGGATGATGTTTTTATTTAGTTTTTATTATATTATATTTTTGGTTTACTTTAATTATTTTTTATATTTTTTTATATTTTATTTAGGTTTATTATTCTTAGGTTTATTTTATTTTTTAGTTTAGTTTAGGTTTTTATTTATTCTATTTTAGTTTAGTTTTTATTTCTTATTATATTTTATTTTAGGTTTACGTTTAGGTTGGGTTTAGGTTTTAGTTTAGGTTTTTTTTAGTTTATTTTATTTTTTATTCTATTTTTGTAGTTATTTATTTTATTTTGGGTTTATTTTGTTTAGTTTTGTGGTTTTAAGGTTTAAGGTTTAGGGTTTAGGGTTTGGGGTTGTGGCTTAAGGTTTAGGGTTTTATTTTAGGAATTATGGTTTTAGGGTTTTAGGGTTTAGTTTAGGGTTTATTTTAGGGTTTTGTAAGTTTGGGGTTTTGTTTTTATTTTTAAATTAAGTAAACATGTAGATAGGTTTATTTAGTTTATAGTTTATTTTTTATTTATTTTAGTTTATTATATTTTTATTTTATTTAGGTTTATTTTCATTTTATTTAGTTTAGTTAATTTATTTTAGTTTTATTTAGTTTTTTTAAGTTTAGATTCAGGTTTAGGTTTATTTTTTACTTTAGTTTCATTTATATTTTATTTTTTAGATTTAGGTTTTACTTTTTATTTTTAGGTTTATGTTTAGGTTTTTATTTTATTTTTTAGGTTGAGGTTTATTTTTAGGTATTATTTTTTAGTTTAGACTTAGGTTTATTTTTAGTTTATTTTGTTTTATTTAGTTTAAGTTTAGGTTTTAGTTTAATTTATTTTATTTTAGGTTTAGGTTTTATTTATTTTAGTTTAGTTTTCTTATTTTAAGTTTAAGTTTACTTTTTTATTTTTATTTTAGTTTTTTTTCTTTAGATTAGGGTTTAGGTTTATTTTATTTATTTTAGGTTTAGGTTTTATTTAGTTTTCTTTAATTATATTTTTATATTTTATTTTTATTTTAGGTTTATTATTATTTTATTTAGGTTTTAATTTTTTAGTTTAGTTTAGATTTTATTTATTTTATTTTAATTTAGTTTTTATTTTATTTAAATTTTTGGTTTAGTTTAGGTTTAGTTTAGGTTTAGTTTATGTTTTATATTTTATTTTATTTTATTTTTGTTTAGTTTCTTTATTAATTTTATTTTAGTTTTGTTTAGTTTAGGTTTAGGTTTTAGCTTTTAGGGTTTAGGGTTTAGGGTTTAGGTTTTAGTTTTTATTTTAGGTTTATTTTAGGTTTTATTTTAAGTTTAAGTTTAAGTTTATTTTTAGTTTATAATTTTATAGTGGTTTAGGTTTAGTTTATTTTAGGTTTAGGTTTAGGTTTAATTTATTTTAGTTTAGTTTATTTTATTTTATTTATGGTATTTTTATTTTAGGTTTAGTTTTTATTTTTAATTTAGGATTTTGTTTTTATATTTTATTTAATTTTTGGTTTTAATTTTATTTTGAGGTTTATGTTTTATTTTATTTTATTTTTTATTTTATTTATTTTATTTTATGTTAATTTTTTTATTTTATCAGTTTTATTCTTAGGTTTATTTTATTTTTAGTTTAGTTTAGGTTTATTTTATTTATTTTTTTTAATTTATTTTATTAGTTTATATTTTATTTTAGGTTTAGGTTTAAGTTTTAGTGTAGGTTTTATTTTATTTTAATTTTATTTTATTTAGGTTTAGGTTTTAATTATTTTACTTTTTAGGTTTATTTTGTTTTAGTTTTAAGGTTTTAGATTTTTTTTTAGTTTAGTTTGTGTTTAGGTTTAGGGTTTAGGGTTTTAGGGTTTTTAGCTTTAGGGTGTATAGTTTTATTTTAGGTTTAGGGTTTTAGGGTTTAGGTAAGTTTTAGTTTTAGGGTTTAAGGTTTCTATTTTAAGGTTTGGGGTTTTATTTTAGGGTTTTTTTTATTTAGGGTTTAGGGTTTTAGTTTAGTTATTTAGAGTTTAGGTTTTATTTAGGGTTATTTAGGGTTTATTTAGGGTTTTGAAGGTTTAGGGTTCAGTTTTAGTTTATTTTAAAGTTTTTGGTTTATTTTTTTAGAGAATAAATTCATATTCAACATTTCTTCTTTCAATTTTGTTAACCAAGTAACACACCAAGCTATGACGTGACATAGATTGAGCATAGAGCAAATCTTTTAGATCTCTATCTCTTGAAGACATAGTTCCATAAGTAGCGATTGAGTTATTTTTACTCATCAACCACCCGACCTCTCAAGTAGTAGATCCAATCATATCTCAGCCACCATAACCTCCATCGCCTTCCTCATAGACCACCACCTTCATCAACTAGTATCCCTCACCACCACTATGATAACTACCCTTCCTATCGCTAGATCAAGATAGTTTGACGTTGATGTTCTCTATCAGGTTTTCCACATTCTTAAGTTTCAAGTTTAGGTTTATAATCAGTTTTAGGGTTTAAGTTTATTATTTAATTTATTTAATTACTTGGGTTTATGTTTGTTTGGGGTTTAGTTTATTTAGGATTATGGTTTTGGGTTTAGGGTTTTTTAGGGTTGTAGGTTTAGGGTTTAAGGTTTAGCGTTTGGGTTTGGGGTTAAGGATTTAGGGTTTTATGTTTTATTTCAAAATTTAGTGAAATGGTAGGTTTGGGTTTATTTATTTTTTTTAGTTTATGTTTAATTTATTTTAGTTTTTTTTATTTTTATTTTTACTTAGGTTTATTTTTAATTTTTTTTTAGTTTAGTTTATTTATTTTAGGCTTATTTATTTTAGTTTAGGTTTTTATTTTAGTTTTTTTTTTAGGTTTAGGTTTAGAATTAAGATTATTTTTAGTTAAGTTTTATTTTTTATTTTATTTTTTAGGTTTAGGTTTATTTTTATTTTAGGTTTAGTTATATTTTATTATTTTATTTTTTTAGGTTTTAGGTTTTATTTTTATTTTACTTTTTGGTTTTATTAAGTTTAAGTTTATTTTAGTTTATTTTATTTTATTAAGTTTAGTTTTAGTTTAAGTTTTGTTTTGGATTAGGTTTAGGTTTTATTTATTTTATTTTAGGTATTTTATTTTATTATGTTTATTTTATTTTTTTAGGTTTAGGTTTTTTTTTTTTTACTAGGGTTTAAGTTTAATTTTTTTATTTTTTTTTAGGTTTTATTTTAAAGTTTATAGGTTTAGGTATTTCGTTTTTATTTTATTTTATTTTAGGTTTTATTTTATTTTACTTTAGGTTTAGTTTTATTTTATTTAGGTTTTAATCTTAGGTTTATTTTTTTTAATTTATTTAGGTTTTTATTTAATTTATTTTAGTTTATTTTATTTTATTTTTAAGTTTACGTTTAGGTTTAGGTTTTAGTTTAGGTTTTTATTTTATTTTATTATTTTAATTTATTTATATTTAAGACTTTTATTTATTTTATTTTATGTTTTATTTTGTTTAACTTTAAGTTTTTAAGTTTTAGGTTTATGGTTTAGGATCAGGTTTATGAATTTAGGGTTTAGGATTTAGGGTTAGGCTCAGGGTTGATTTAGGTTAATTAGATTTGGGTGGTTTGATTTGTGGTTCAGGGCCTGGGTTGGTTTAGGGTTTTATTTAGTTAGTGGTAGGGTTCCAAGGTTTAGGTTTTGGGTTCAAGGTTTAGTTTTAGGGTTTAGATTTTTTTGGTTAGGGTATTTTATAGTGTGGTTTTATTTGTGTGGTTTGGTGGTAGATTTGGGCAGTTACGTATTACTATAGTTTATGGTTTGTTTTAAACATTAGATTAAGTTTAGGTTTATTTAGTTTTTTTTATTTTATTTATTTATTTTAGTTTAATTTATTATTATTTTATTTATTTTTATTTTTTATTTTTTTTAGTTCAGTTTATTAATTTTAGCTTTTTTATTTAAGTTTAGGTTTTTTTTTTAGTTTATATTTTAGGTTTAGGTTTAGGTTTATGTTTATTTTTTAGTTTAATTTTATTTTTATTTTATTTTTTAGGTTTAGGTTTTTTTTTATTTTTAGGTTTTTGTTTAGGTTTTTACATTATTTTTTAGTTTTAGGTTTTAGGTTTTATTTTAAGTTTTATTTTTCTAGTTTAGGTTTAGGTTTATTTTTAGTTTATTTTATTTTAGTTAGTTTTGGGTTTAGGTTTAGTTTATTTTAGGTTTAGGTTTAGGTTTTATTTATTTTAGTTTAGTTTATTTTAGTTTAGGTTTATGTTTATTTTATTTTATTTATTTTAGGTTTAGGCTTTTTTTTGTAGTTTATAGCTTAGGTTTGATTATTTATTTATTTTTAGGTTTATTTTTTAGGTTTAGGTTTTTATTTAGTTTTATTTTATTTAGATTTTCTACCACCATCCTTCAAGATCATTAATGGCATTTGAAGCCCACGATAACACATTGCACACTTTAGAGCCAACTATTGCAACACCGGTGGCAGCAACACACTCCTCTTCGGCTTTTTCATTTGCAATCTATTAGTTGTATCATTTGATTGGTACGTAGAACTTCCCAATGGTTCAGTATAGACTTTTGTTGACTTGGAGCACCTCTTGATCAAGAGGTTTGCTAATGAGAGGGGTATAGGCGACCTTATTGTAGAGAAATAGAAACTAAACCAGTCCCTTGTTGATTATATTCTCAAGTGGCGCAACCTGAGCATGAAATGCAAACTATAGCTATCCGAACATCATGCCATTGAGATTCTTCTCAAGAATATCCATTGCCTTGTCACCTTCATTCTTTAGGGCTTTACCATCATAATATTTGAGAAATTAATTAACAAGGTGGCTAGCCTACAAGAGAAAGCCAAACAGTTTTCCTTTCTCGACCAATCATCTAGGTCCAAGCCATAGAAGATGTCTGAGAAGAATCAAGAGGCGGTTGTCGTGTATAGAGGGGAAGCGGCCAAAGTTCAATAGAGAGATTCAGCTCGGTGACCTCCTTTGACACCTCCTCTTCCATCACCTTGGACATCATACTAGCCATCTCACCACCAGCGACCATTTCCACTACCTGTTAAGCGGTGGTATTCATATCGATCACTAGGTAGCTACTTTCCAGCTACTCATGTTGATAGATTGAATAAGCCGTATTCATTCAAGATGGACAATCCTTTCCTTTCAAGTAGGGTTTATATTAAACCAGGTTCTTAAGTTTTGTATGGAGGCAAGCCTCCATAGTTAATTATATCTTAGGAAATGAAATTTCTTAAAAATACTCTCGATCAAAGTGACAATTATCATCAAAAAGATTTTAAGGTTAGGTATCAAAAGTTGGATACATTTTGAAAATCAATTGAAAGTTCAAGAAGGACTTATTTTGGAATCAATTAAAATAAGTAGGAAATGCTCTTGATATTTGAAAGCCTAGCATTCCAATCTATCCTATGATTAGGCTTTAGAATTTTGAAGTTGAGGAGATTTATATGTTTTGAGTTGAAATTTAATTAGATTACTAGGGCTTGCAATTCACCAACATAAGGTTATGGGAATGCCTAAGAGATGATGATTTACACTCGTAGCCTAAAAGAAATAGATAGCTATAAATCCTAAATCTAGGGAACTTTAGTACGAACTAAAGCATGACCTAAATCTAAGCGATAGGTGGACATAAAGGTAACTTCCATAAGAGAGAATAAATTGCTTGACTTCTGGACTTATAACCACCTGAAGTGGTCACTAGCTAACTCCTCTTACAATTTTAAAACCATATAATCCAATCTTATGAATCACAAGATAGCTAGGGTAGTTATTTAATTAGAAAGAGACTAAAGTCCTAAACACACTTCCTAAGAGACTAGAGCATGAGTGATATGGTATATGACTTAATCTATAGATGCAAAATCCTTTCAAATTTTATTTCATTATAGACACATCATTTTGCCAAAGGCTTTAGGATTTATTATATGCATAAATGCATGATGAAATAGGTTATGGGTCAAATAAACTTCTACAACCTCACAAGTTTGAAAATCTTTTAATTATCCTTATTTATGTGACTTTATGATGAGGTTATGAGTTATTTAAAATTTAGTTATGAGTGATTAGTTGGGTAGAAAAGCTATTTTTACCTAAGATCCTAATTGTATCTAAGCGAAACATTAAAGCATCAATCATTTAAGTAACTATCAAAAGTATGTCATCCAAATGCATAATGTAAACATAACATCAAACAATTATATAAACTATCATAAAAGAATAAAAGGTTGGTGGATTAGTACCACCCCAAGAGAGAAAAGATGAGTAGTCGAGCTCTACCTTTACTAGAATATGAAAGAATAATTATAATTTTATTAAATGCTATGGGGTCTTCTTTCATCATATCTCCATTTCTGATTTGGTTCCTTCTTTAATTTAGATGGTGCTTACTTGAAAGGCATCACAGGGTACCCTAAGACAAAGCCTTCTTGCCACTACTCATCCTAATCCCCCATAGTACTAATCCTAATTTCAATTGCAAAATATAAATTTCTATGGGAAAAGTAAATCTAACTACACCTGTAAAATAGAGGTTAGCTAAATATAAATATAATCCCAAGAAATGGTATTTATAATTTGGACTTAGCACCCTGCACATGGGTAACTTAGCCCATGTGTCCTAACTTAAATTATGCTTAAGGATTTAAGCAACCTGCAGAAAGAGCACTCACATTTATTTTTAAGCAACTCTTAAGCATTATCCCATGTAGAAAACATGATTATGCTAAAATTGTCCTATCATCCAGACTACGAAGCATACACCCTAACTTTTAATCTAAAACAACACATCATAAAATAAAACATACATCACATCATGCACCATCCTAACTTAGAGTGGTGACTTAATTCTAATATTAAGGCTTGTGTAAAGTCTTGTTAGGCATTATTATTGTATTTTCTAGTCTATAAGGATTCAATTTAACATGTAAGGTTGATTTCACTTGAAGTAGTTTAATTGATTTTTGAGAATTTTAATTATGGCTTTTTTATTTCATTTGATTACACTTAGCAACTAAGTGTTATAAAGAGAGAAAAGAGGATTGCTCTCTTTCATCCCTACCTTAAGTCACTTTCTAAAGTATATTAATTTGATTTAGTTCTCTTTAGTGAATGTCTTATTAAATGCTTTAATTAATTCTAAGTGTATCTATACATGCAACATATTTTAGCACATTTAAATCATGAATGTATGTGTATGTTTCAAATTTATATTTTTATTTGATTAAATTATTTAAACATGTTAATTTAAAAATTTATCCAAATTCTTATACAAAAAGGACATAAGAATGAAATTAAATAGCATGTGCCATTGTTAAACTAGGAAGTGAGCTAATCAAATGACCTCCTTGGAGCTAGCTAAAACCTTGTATTTGTGGGATGTCCATTATATACCCATTTGCATTCAAACATATGTAAATTATACATGAACATACAGTAAGCTCCAAATCATATGGCTAATTAATTGAACCACTTAGTCAATTATGAATGCATGCAATTTTAATGTCAAATGGGATTTTCATTTACTATTGACATATACATGTACAAAGATATAGGCAAGTACGTGTCATTATTAAACCATGGAAGTGAGGTAATCAAATGACCTCCTTGGGGCTAACTAATGCCTCATATTCCTAGGATGTCTAGATAGTATACCTACTTTTCTTGGAAACACATGGATGTATACATAAATGAGGGAAAGAAAACCACTCAAATATTGTATATTTTTTATTGAATCATTTATATATATGAATTAAAGCTCTATCCAAATTCTAATGAAATACATAAGAATGAAATCAAATGGAATGCATCATATGATAAACCGGGAAGTGAGGTAATCAAATGGCCTCCATGGCACTAGCTAAAGCCTCATATTCTTGGGATGTCTAGACTATATACCCAATCTTCAATCTTATATAAATCAACACTTGAATAGAGGAAAGATAACTCAACATTCATACACTTAAGCTTTAAGCACATGCATTTCTTATGTATTTATAACTAGCATCAAAACAAATATAATTATTCATTTATAAGCTTTTGAAAAATACATTTGGATTTAATAGTGATAATAGCCACACATATATTAAATTAAATCAACACATGCAAGCTTACATAAAGGAAATACATTTTATTTTACTTGATTTTGAAAATATGGATGCATGAATTGAAATGACATACCAAATCTAACATGATTGGAAAAGGACAATGAAATATAAGCATGTGATTCATTCAACCAAACTAGTTCTTAAGGACAATGAAATCAAATAAGATTATTTAATGCAAACCAAAGCTTCTTTATTAATTAAGTTTTCAATTTGATTTGATTTAAAGAGGAGAAAATAAATCATCACTTATTTTAAACCCATCCCCACATTAGTGATTTGATTTAATTTAAGAAAAATGTAATTAATTTGATTTTGGTTAATTAAGTTGAACCCATAATTAGATGAATTAATTACCTTACCTATGTCACCCAAAAAGTAATTAACTAAATAATTATGAGCCAACATGATATGCATGGAAAATAAACTTAATGATCCTAGGAAATAAAATGGGCCAAATGCAATTGGCTCATGATTATTTGTTAATTAGATTAAGGGACTTAATTAATTACTTTTATGGTTTTCCCACACATGTGGACTAAACATAATTTTATTAAATGCCTTTAGGTTATTAAACACCTAAAGATCTACCCCATGATTTAATTAATCAAGGTCTGATGTGATTATGATTTTAATTTGATTAAGTGATTTAATTAATTTAAAATCTTAATTAAATTTCATTTTAAAAAAGGGTGAAATGAACTTAGGGAAAGGGGTCCCATCCCTATTCCTTAGTTCACTTACTGTTGAACAATGATTAATAAACTTAATTAACCAATTTATTACTATTCATGGGATTAATTAATGATTAATTAACTTAAAAGAGTAGTTAAGGTTTAATTAATCAATTTTTTTAGTTGAGTAATAAATCCAAAGAAAATCATGGCAGGCAGAGATCATCCCATTAAATTAACCCATTAATTGCTAAAGTACTAAAAGAGTAATTAAGCTAATTAAATTTTGAATTAAATTATAATTACTATTCAAAATTAGTTAAGATTATTTTTAATTGATTCTCCTTTGAAATACCTTTAAAATGAGTATTTATTTGCATTTTTTATTTTTCATGATTTTTATGATTTTAGAAGTTTCACCATTAAAAATAATTAATTAAGCCTGATTAAACCCGAATCATGTTGGTGCCATTAGGCGCGTTGATGCGGTGCACTTTCCATGTGGTGCAATGGGATTGTCCACTTAAAACTTATCTGACTCTATGCCTACATGGCGGCGATGGATGCTCTTTCTCATCCACCATCTGATCAAAGATTGAATGGCTATGATTAATCCCATAGCTTAATAAGATTAAATCAGATCGATCTAGAAAATCTTATCATGATCATCCATTTCGATCACACAGAATAGACGGTGTGTGATCTAATGTCACATAAGTTTGGGGGAATGGAGCTCATCTGCCATTGTTCACTTGATTCGAGCTTACCCGAACCTCCACAACATCGATCGGAGGGGATATAATGGTCAAGATCACACGAGATGTAAGTTTTTTTCAAAAAACTCCAACTCATTTTTTCTTAAGGATCAATTTTGGAAGCATACCTCACCGGAGCTCAAGGCCGGTGGCTCAAACGATTGAGGAAGCTTCATCTGGTGGAGATGAAGCTCTTTTGAGCAATTGGATCAGTTCATTGATGTTCACTCAGAAGGTAATGAACTGATAATTTGGAGCTCGACTTTGATCGAAGTCCCACCTTTGATGCTTGGGAAGCTTGGAAGATGATTTATTCTTTCTCGATGAGTCCTAGGAAAGGTATGTGCAATGTTAATTTGAGTTTGATGAAGAAATGGGGAAGCTAGGTCAAAAATGGGAGTGTCTTATTTTGAGATTGATGGAATGGCATTTATGATTGAGGAATGATTTTGGACCGGAATGGTTCTAGGCTCATCCCGGTAGCTAGGGCTTTGAGGAATGATTTTGGGTGTTTGAGTGGAAATGAGGTGGTGTATACCCCATCCTATCATCTTGATTCGGATTGAGTTTAGTTTCTAATGGCCGTCACCATCTCGGAGTCGCGGGTGGGTGAGAGGTGAGTTGGCTATGGTTGGTTGAAGGTGTGTGGTTTCCAAGGGAGAAATCAAGGGTATCCTAAGGGTTTCAAATGCTCTAATGGGGAGGGTGAGGATTTCATCTCCCATGGGTCATGTGACCAACCACCCCTCAGTTAGGTTGGGTGTCCCAGGTGCCTGAGCATGGGAGAGAGTACCAAGTGGCCAAAATGGAAATGACCACTTACATGGGTGATTTGTCTCATGTGATGCCCTTGACCCAAGGTAGAATTATCATTTGGCATTGGATTTGATTTGGGCAGATGAAATGTGGGTTAGCCCAATACTGTCAATTAGAGTTGATTTGGTTAGGTTTGGCTTAATTTGACTCATTTAGGTCAAACTGGGTTAGGTTGGGTCAAGTTGAGCAATTGGTCAAACTGGGTTAAACCAAGGGTGTGGTCAAGTTCATATGATCATTTGGGATGTTTTGGTTCAATTGGTTTGATTTAATTTTGCTTAAATTTGATTTTGGATCTTTTGAATTCATTTGGGTCAAATGGATTAAGTTGACCAATTTGACCAAATTGGCCAACTTGGCTTGGGTTGGGTGTTGGTTTGGGTTTAGTTGATGAATTAATGATGATTGTAGGATTTGGTTTCAATTAATTTAAATTTGGATTTGGTTTTGATTTAGGCCAACTTGAACCTTTAGGTCAATTTAGGCTAAGTAGGTCAATTGTTCAATTCAAGGATTTGGTCAAGTTCAATAATCTGGAATGAACTTGAGCCATTGGTTGCAATCAATTTGGTTTATATTTTCATTTGATTGAATTTGGTCTTTAGGTCAATTTGGGTCAACATGGGTCAAGAGGGCCAATTGGGTTTGGTTTGACTCAATTGAAGGTCAAGTCATATTCAAATATTGAATTTTGGGTATGAATCATTAGTTTCAAGGGATTTGGCTTGGTTGTAATTTGGCTAGTTTTGGTTCATATGGGTTAAATTTGACTTGGTCAAATGACCAAGTTGACTTGGGTTTGACAATTTATGATAATGATCAACCTAGGGTGATCAACAATCATGATGGGAGGTTTTGATGTTAGTTCAATCCAATTTGGGTAGGATTAGAACTTGGCTCAAATAGTTCAAATTAGTCACTATGGGTCAAGTGGACCAATTGAGTTTTTTGGCTTGATTTTGGGTTGTGTTTGATTTAGTTGAGTTTATGTATTTGAGATTGATATATAAATTCAATTGCAATTGGCTTGGTTAAATGAGTTTTGGTTCATTTGAACATTTCAAGTCAAGAGGTTAAGTTAGGTTTTACTTGAGGATTTTAGGCATGAAGATTATAGAATTCATTTATATTTGTGAATATGATTGAAGGTATGATTGATTTATTAGAAAATCAATTGAATTTGGGTTTTAGAATGAAGAATTTGACTAAGTCCATGGAGTTGGGTCATGGCTTGGGGTTTGGATTTTGTTTCATTTGATTTAGTTTTGATGATTTAAATGTATATTTCATTTAAATTTATGAAGATGATTGATAATGTTAATTTTGAGAAAATAAATTGAGTCTAAATTGATTTGGATTAAGATTTGGCTAAGTCCATGGGATAGGTCATATGGCTTAGGAAGGGTTTTGATTTAATTTAATTTAGTTTGATTTAATTTTGATCATTTGAATGTAGATTTGATTTATATTTAGTAAGATGATTGAAAATTTAAATTGATTATGAGAAAACCAATTGATTTGGATTAAGATATGGCTAAGTCCATTCAATAGGTCATATGACTTAGGAAGGGTTTCATGTTTGGATTTGATTGGCTTCAATCATTTGTTTGTAATTTGGGCTATTTGGATCAAATTTGATGCTTGAATTGAACTTGAGGTTTGCTTTTTGGTGAACATGGATTGGATTTGGGTTGTAGGGTTGGATTATCCTAATCCCTAAGGCATAACCTAATCCTATGGTTACACCTTCAAGACTTAGGTTAAGTGTTTACATATTTGTTAGAAGTAACTTATGACTAGGGAAGTCTTAGTGTTTAGAAGACTCCTAAGTCTAATGTAAGAAGATTGAATTGCCATTGGAGATAGATGATTGGAAGACTGAAGCCATGTTTCACATTATATACTCAGATACATCTTTCAACACTTTGCTTGTGAGACCATGGATACATGAGAACATAGTTCCATCCTCTCTACATTAGTGTATAAAGTTCGTGAGACATGGGATCATCTACTATGTTAAAGGAGATCTGAAGCCATATATAGTTCACGAGGTTGCATATATGAGGATGCGACTTACTACCTCCCTCAAAATCAACAAGTCTATTCTTGAAAACTTGTTTAAAAAAAAAATAAATAGAAAAAGAAAACAAAAAGAAAAAATGGTAAAGAAAATAAAAGGAGAAAAATAAACTTGGAGGAGGAAGTGGATCCAACATTAAATTCCACCCATAGTTAGTTAATTTATTCAAACATCTGGTAGATCCACCTCCACCAATAGAGGAAGAGGCTAGTTGTGAGGCAATCCCGGTGTGGAAAACCCTTTTGGCCAAAAGAAGATATGTCCCAACTTCTGTGGAGTACACTGCCATCCATATAAGTCAAGGCATTCACTCTTGAGTTGATATAAGTCCACATTCACTTAGGGTCTCCTAAGTATTCTATCTATGGGTACCAATTGGTCACCCTAGTGGCTATTCCTACTTTAGAAGATATAAGTGTGATACACCTTCTTCTAGCACAATCACACCAAAAAGGCAACCCCTTGCTAGCTTTACCCCATGGCTAGTAGACTATCCCTTTGGATTTATGAATCTGAGATAGGCCAAGTTTGATATAGCCCCTTCTCAGTGGGTCCATTGCACACCAACATAGTCCATAAATTAAATATATCAAATTTGACCGAGCTCACGTCTCCAATGGATATGCCCTCAATTCAAAATCAAACTAAACCAAACAAACCATATCAAATTACATGAAATTAAGATAAAATTAATCTTGATTACTTTTGAGTTGATATAAGTCCCCAGCGGCATTCACTTAGTAGTCATCCTAAGCCAAGTTTGATTTGTTATGCATCTAATAGGTCACCCCAGTGGCTATTCCTCACTTTGGAAGATATAATTCTGCTACGCCTTGTTCCTATCACCATCATTGCACTCCAAAAGGAAACCCCTAAGGTTGGCTAGCTTTACCAGCAATGACTATCCTTTGGATATAAACCAGGTAGGTATGATATAGCCCCTTCTAATCCATCACACCAGTCCATACATTAACTCATTAAATTAAACTCATCTGTTTTCCAGGGAGTTAAATCACACCCTTCTCCTTAGTGGAGCCCCAAATGATATATAAACATGTCAAGCTAATAAAACCAACCTCCTAGTGGAGCCAAATTAAACCAACTCAGAGTTAATCAAAGAAATTCCAACCAAACTTATTCGTGGACACATCCCCAAACAAATCTATGATATCAAATCCCCATAGATCAAACGCTTCTAGTGGGGAGGTTCATATACTGATCCTCAGAAACTGAGCTCATATATTTTAGGATGGCCCACATTAATTAAAATAAAACAAATTAAAGTCATTTGATCTTAATCGGATTATAGATTCTTATCCCCAACATATATTTTTTTCCATAAAGCATGTAATCAAATCAAATTCAAACCTTATCCTCAATAGATTTTCTTCTTCTATGCTCGACATAGACCCTCACATGTCATGTCTAATGCATGTGATTCCCTAGTGATCTCCTCCATGTCCTGACATGGAATTCTCATCAAATCTTATTTCTTCTCTTATGCACACCTTTAATACTTCAATCAAAAGCCTAACAATGTATTCATTCAAATTACATCATCTTAACATTATAATCAACATTTTATGATTTGTGATGGTGCAAGCTCAAACCAACTATACAATATCATGCTAAACATATTATGGTTTAGGAATTAACACATAATATTATATTATAATATATGATTCTATATTCTAATTTTTTATAATATAATATATTGTCTAACGTTAGACCTCATTAGAATCACTTAAAAGGAACAAATAACAAAATTTTCACAAAATATGAATAATGTTCATTTTGGATGTAAAATTGTTATTTTTCTATTATAAATGGTACAAAATTTTTTGGTGTTGCTTCTTCGTGCCATGAATTTGGCCAAATTCTTCAATCTCAACCTTCAAATTAACATTTATGTGAGTTTTGACCCAATGTATCATAACAAAAGTAAAACATACTAAATGTAGAATAGTAGTTATAACACACCACCATATTCATATATATGTGAAGTTATATTGTTATGTAGATTATATTTTAATATGCTTTCATATAATATGTTATCACACATTACAAAATGAATCACTCTATGCAAAAAATTTATAAAATTTGGTTGAAAATGAACATTTATTTTGGATGCAAAATTCCATTTTTTGATTAAATGACACAACATAGCACACCCCAAACATTTAAAGATTACCTTAAATTTGGCCAAATCCCATCATCTTAGCCTATAAATCAATATTTTCATGAATTATACTAGTACAAACTCTACTACATCATACTATAACAAACTAAATATGCTAAACAACAAGTACTAATGCACAATAGTATGCTGTAATGCATGATGCTACACTAAGTTATGGCATCCTATATTATAATACACTATAACATATTGTATTATATTATATTTCATATCACATCACAAGGGATTGCTTAAGATAAAAAATCATAGAATTAGTCTAAATAATAAAAAATTATATATTTAGTCATATCACTTACATATTTTAAATTGAAATAATATATTATGATGCCATGCTTTACTTATTATGAATTTGGCAAAATTCCACCATTTTAAAGTCTAAATCAACATTTTTATAAATAATTCTAGTGTAGGATCAACTACATGATTGTAAAGTACTAAAATAATTTAAAATGTGTAGAATAATATATTATGATATATGATGCTATACTATGCTACAACATATAATATTTATTTTGAACATAAAATCTTACTTTTTTACTACAAGTGGCATAGCACACATTTGGTACTACAAATAATTCCCACTTTAAATTTAACAAATTTCATCATCTAATTTATTAAATCAATATTTTTATGATCTATATTAATATAGACTATAGGGCATAATACCATAATATACTAAAAACTTCAAAACATCTTATAACATCCAAAAACACATCAGTACATGCTCAAATATATGATGATACATTATACTATAATATGGTATTATAATATGATTTAGGGTAAGGGTTTAGGGTATTCAATTCTCTAATATTCAAGGGAAAGTCTCTTGAAGACATTTTCTTTAGCTACCATAACTATGTTAGGATTAAGTCATTATTTGGATTTACCCATAATGACATCTTTATTCAAAGTTTAAAGTTTAAGGTTTAGGGTTAGTAAAAGGTTTAGGGTTTAGGGTTTAGGGCTAGTTTAGGATTTAGGGTTTAGGGTTGTAGGTTCTTCGTATTAGGGTTTATGGTTTTAGGATTTAGGGTTTAGAGTTTATTTGGGTTTTATATGGGTTTAGGGTTTAGTTTAAGGTTTAGATTCTTTAGGGTTTAGGTGGGTTTAGGTTTAATGTTTATGGTTTAGGGTTTTAGGGTTTATTTAGGTTTAAGGTTTAGGTTTTGGTTTCATGGTTTATGGTTTATGGTTTAAGTTTTAGTTTAGTTAGGGTTTTTTTTTGTTTAGGGTTTAAGGTTTCTTTTAATAGAGAATAAATCAAAATTCAACATTTCTTCTATTCATTTTCATAAACCAAGTAGCTTCCCAAGTTTTCTAAGACACAAGCGATGACCTAGATAAAAAATGAGGACTAATAGAGCTTATCAAAAACACTAGATAAGTAGAATCATCTCTACTATAAAGACACAGTCCCATAAGCACCAGATCAGATAGACCATTATTTTGTTTCTGCAATTCTCATTAGAACAACCCCCACCTCTCGAGTAGCCGGATACGCCATCATATCCTCGATCTCTCACTTTGCCACCAGCACAGTTGTAACCTCCATCACTCCTCCTGCCTCCATTATCACCACTGCTCTGACCACCACCTCCACATCCATAAGTACCTCAAGATCCCCACCACCATTGATAATCATTGCATCTTTGACACCATCATCAGATTGAGCCCAATTGGATGTTCCATCAAGGTTCTACCATTTTAGGGTTGTGGGTTAGCTTGGTTGTATGTTTAGGGTTATAGGTACTTTAGGGTCTAGGTTAGTTTTAGCATTTAGGGTTTAGGGTTTAAGACTTAGGTTTAGGTTTAGGGTTTATGATTTAAAAAAAACTAAGTAAATAGGTTGGGTTTATTTATTTATTATTTATTATTTATTTTATTTTTTTTATTTTATTTAGGTCAATTTTATTTTATTTAGGTTAATTATTTATTCTTAATTAGTTTAGTTTATTTATTTTATGTTTATTTATTTTAGTTTAGGTTTTTATTTTATTTTTAGGTTTAGGTTTAGCCTTACATTTATAATTTCAATTTAGTTTTATTTTTATTTACTTTTTTATGTTTAGGTTTCATTTTTTATTTTTAGGTTTAGGTTTAGGTTTAGGTTTTTATTATCTTTTTCTAGGCTTAGGTTTAATTTTTTTTATTTTAGGTTTATTTTTTGGTTTTATTTGTTAGTTTAGGTTTAAGTTTATTTTTAGTTTATTCTATTTATTTAGTTTAGGGTTTAGGTTTAGTTTATTTAGGTTTAAGTTTAGGTTTTGGTTTATTTTTTTATTTTAGGTTTAGGTTTTTTTTTTAGTTTAAGGTTTATTTTTATTTTTTTATTTATTTTATTGTTTATTTTTTAAGTTTAGATTTTTATTGAGTTTTTATTTTAGCTTTATTTTTTTACAATTAGTTTTGATTTTATTTAGGTTTTTTATTTCTAGGTTATTTTATTTTTTAGTTTATTTTAGGTTTTTATTTATTTTATTTTAGTTTAGTTTTTATTTTTTATTTTATTATATTTTTAGGTTTACTTTTAGGTTTATGTTTAGGTTTTAATTTAGGTTTTTATTTTATTTTATTTTATTTATTTTATTTAGGTTTTTATTTTCTTCTTTATTTTATTTTTAGGTTTTATTTAGTTTTTTGGTTTTTAGTTTTAGGGTTTTATTGCTTAGGGTTTAGGTTTTTAGGGTTTAAGGTTTTATTTTTTCAATTAAGTAAACTAGTTTATGTTTACTTAGTTTATTATTTATTTTTTATTTTAGTTTATTTTATTTTTTTTATTTAGGATTATTTTTATTTTTATTTTTATTTAGTTTAGTTTATCCATTCTAGGTTTTATTATTTTAGTTTATTTAGTAGGCTCAGTTTCAAGTTTAGGTTTATTTTTTAGTTTAGTTTTATTTTTATTTTATTTTTAGGTTTAAGTTTTTTTTTTTTTAATTTAGTCTAGGTTTAGGTTTTATTTTATTTTTAGGTTTTGCTTTTAGGTTTTATTTTAAGTT
The DNA here is from genome assembly GCA_021442155.1 of Cymbidium sinense. Taxonomy (NCBI): domain Eukaryota; kingdom Viridiplantae; phylum Streptophyta; class Magnoliopsida; order Asparagales; family Orchidaceae; genus Cymbidium; species Cymbidium sinense. Next base: position 43,906 of record JAKCPB010001019.1, read on the forward strand.
TATTTTTAGGTATTATTAGTTTAGGTTTATTTATTTTAGTTTATTTTATTTTATTTATTTAGGTTTATGTTTTTTAGTTTACTTAGGTTCAGGTTTAGGTTTTTTATTTATTTTATTTTATCTTAGTTTAGGTTTATTTTATTTTTATTTTAAGTTTATTTTTTTTTAGGTAGGTTTTAATTTATTTATTTTAGGTTTATTTTGGTTTAGGTTTTATTTATTTTTTTATTTATTTTTTTATTTTAGGTTTAGTTTTTTATTTTATTTAGTCTTTTATTATTTTAGTCTAGTTTAAGTTTCACTTATTTTCTTTAGTTTAGTTTTTTATTTATTATTTTATTTTCTTTTAAGTTAAGGTTTATATTTTATTTTTATTTTATTTTATAGGTTATTTATTTATTATTAGGGTTTATTTTATTTAGTGTTTATGGTTGGATTAGTGTTTAATTTAGGGTTATGGGGCTTAGGGTTTAGGGTTTTATTTTTTTAATTTTCAATTTTTTTTATTATAGGGCTTATTTTTATTTTTTTATTTTAGGTTTAGGTTAATTTTTTTTGGTTTATTTTTATATTGGTTTATCTTTAAGTTTAGGTTTATCTTTATAATATTTTTATTTTTAGTTTATTTAGTTTATTTAATTTAGTTTACTTTATTTTGGTTTATTTCATTTTAGTTTATTTATTTTATTTTCACTTTATTTATTTTGGATTATTATTTAGTTTATTTTATATATTTTATTTAGGTTTATTTTATTTAGCTTATTTATTTAGTTTAGTTTATTTAGTTTATTTATTTTTTTTATTTAGGTTTATTTTATTTATTTTAATTTTAATTTATTTTATTTATTTTACATTTAGTTTAGTTTTTAATTTATTAATTTTTGTATATTTTATTTTTAGTTATTTATTTATTTTTATTTATTTTCTTATTTTATTTTTATTTTAGTTTATTTATTTTTTGTATATTTGATTTTTATTTATTTATTTATTTTTTTTAGTTTATTTAGATTTAGATTTAGGTTTATTTTTTAGTTTACTTTATTTTATTTTATTTTATTTTATTTTTTTTAGGTTTGATTTAGTTTAGGCTTATTTTTTTATTTAGTATATTTTTATTTATTTATTTTATTTTAATTTTAATTTATTTATTTTTTGGTTTATTTAATTTTTATTTGATTATATTTTTTTAGGGCTTATTTATTTAATTTTTAGTTTAGTTTATTTAATTTATTTTTATTTATTTTGTTTAGTTTAGGTTTGTTTAATTTATTTTTATTTAATTTATTTATTTTATTTTTTTTTTATTTTTGAATTTAGTTTAGTTTAGGTTTAGGTTATTTATTTTTATTTGCTTTATTTTAATTTAATATTTTATTTATTTAGGTTTATTTTATATTATTTTAGGTTTATTTTATTTATTTAATTTAGGTTTAGGTTTATTTATTTGTTTAAGTTTATTTTTATTTTAGAATATTTATTTATTTTATTTTAATTTTAGTTTATTTAGGTTCTAAGTTTTATTTTTAAAATTTATTTTAATTTATTTATTTTTATTTTAGGTTTATTTTATTTTAGTTTAGGTTAATTTAGTTTAGTTTAGTTTAGTTTATTTTTATTTTTATTTTTATTTAGGTTTTTAGGTTTATTTTTATTTAGTTTATTTTTATTTTATTTAGTTAATTTATTTTAGGTTTAGGTTCATGTTTATTAGTTTATTTTATTTTTTAATTTAGTTTTTTTTTGTTTATTTTAGCTTAATTTTATTTTTATTTTTTATTTATTTATTTTAGATTAGTTTATTTAATTTATTTTAGGTTTAGGTTTTATTTTTTAGGTTTAAGTTTATTTTACTTTATTTATGTATATTGTATTTTTAGGTTTATTTAGTTTATTTAGGATTTATTTAGTTTACTTAGATTCTTTATTTTATTTTTAGTTTATTTAGGTTTAGGTTTAGGTTTATTTTTATTATTATTTTATTTAATTTATTTAGTTTAGTTTAGTTTATTTATTTATTTTATTTATTTATTTAGTTTCGTTTACATTATTTAGTTTAGTTTAGTTTCTTTTAATTTATTTTATTTTATTTATTTAGTTTATTTTATTTTTTTATTTAGGTATATTTAGTTTATTTTACTTTATTTATTTATTTAAGTTTATTTTTTATTTTATTTTATTTAGTTTATGTTTATTTATTTTAATTTATTTATGTTTATTTAGTTTAGTTTAGTTTATTTATTTTAGTTTATTTATTTTATTTTATTTTCATTTAGTTTAGTTTTTTATTTATTTATTTAGTTTATTTTATTTATTAGTTTATTTTATTTTATTTATTTTATTTAGGTATAAGTTTATTTCTTTATTTATTTAGTTTTAGTTTAGTTTATTTTGGGTTTAGGTTTGGTTAGGTTTAAGTTTAATATTTTTACTTTAGTTTATTTTTTTATTTTTTTTAGGTTTAGTTTTTATTATTTATTTTATTTATTTTATTTTATTTAGTTTATATATTTATTATATTCTTTTTTTAGTTTATTTATTTTTTTTTTAAACTTATTTTTAAATTTAGTTTTTTCTTTTTATTCAGTTTATTTATATTTTTTTATCTTTTAATTTTTATTTTATTTATTTAGGTTTTTAGTTTAGTTTAGTTTATTTATTTTTAGTTTAGGTTTTATTTTCTTTTTGTTTAGTTTATTTATTATAATTAATTTATTTTATTTTTATTTAGTTTTCGTTTAGGTTTAGGTTTAAGTTTATTTATTTTATTTTTTTATCTCATTTATTTTAAGTTTAGGTTTTATTTATTTATTTATTTTAGGTTTAATTTAATTTTATTTAGTTTATGATTAGTTTAGGTTTAGGTTTAGATTTATTTTATTTAGTTTAGTTTATTTTTAGGTTTATGTTAATCTTATTTAGGTTTATTTATTTTTATTTTAGTTTATTTTATTTATTTTGGTTTATTTATATATTTTAGTTTATTTTTTTTTTAGGTTTAGGTTTAATTTATTTTAGTTTATTTTTTATTTAGGTTTAGGTTTATCTATTTTATTTTATTTATCTATTTTATTTTTATTTTAGTTTATTTATTAAATTTTTTTTAAATTTATTTATTTTATTTTATTTAACTTGTTTAGGTTTTAATTTAGTTTGTTCATTTTATTTTTACTTTTAGTTTATTTAGTTTTTTTGTATTTATTTTTTATTTTAGGTTTAGGTTTATTTTTATTTAGTTTATTTATTTATGTTTATTTTTATTTATTATTTATTTAGGTTTATTTAGTTTATTTAGGTTTATTTATTATAAATTTAGTTTATTTTAGTTTAGTTTTTTTAGTTTATTTATTTATGTTTATGTTTTTATTTTATTTATCTTAAGTTTATTTATTTATATATTTTTTATTTAGTTTAGTTTATTTATTTTATCTATTTGGTTTATTTATTATAGTTTAGTTTATTTTACTTTAGGTTTATTTATTTATTTATTTATTATTTTTGTATTTATTTAGTATATTTTGAGTTATTTAGTTTAGTTTTTTATTTAGTTTATTTTTATTTTTATTTATTTGGGTTAATGTTTATTTATTTTTTAGTTTATTTAGTTCAGTTTATTTTAGGTTTAATTTTATTTGTTTTACTTCATTTAGGTTTTTACTTTAATTTATTTATTTTATTTTAGTTTAGTTTATTTATTTATTTAGTTTATTTATTTATTTAGATTATTTTTTTTATTTAGTTTTATTATTTTAATTTATTTTTTTGGTTTATTTTTTATGTTAAAATTACTTGAGTTTGGTTTCTAATATTAGGGCTTATGTTTTATTTTAGTTTATTTTTTTAGGGTTGTTTATTTTTTTAGGCTTATTTATTTTTATATATTTAGTTTGGTTTTATTTTATTTATTTTAGTTTTTTTTATTTATTTTAATTTATTTCAAGATTATTTTAGTTTATTTTTATTTATTTGGTTTTGGTTCATTTTATTTATTTAGTTTATTTACTTTACTTTATTTTTGTGTATGTAATTTATTTATTTTTTATTTATTTAATTTATTTTAGGATTATTTTAGATTAGTTTTATTTATTTATTTTTAATTTAGTTTAGTTTATTTATTTAGTTTATTTTAGTTTTTTATTTTTATTTAGGTTTATATTTTATTTTTAGTAGTTTAGTTTATTTATTTTAGTTTATGTTTTTTATTTTAGTTCATTATTTAGGCTTAGGTTTAGGTTTATGTTTAATTTTATTTTATTTTTTATGTTTAGGTTTTATTTTATATTTTTAGGTATAGGTTTAGCTTTTTCTTTAATTTTTTTATGTTTAGGTTTGAGGCTTTTATTTTAGGTTTAATTTTACCTTATTTTATTTAATTTAGTTCAGGGTGTAGGTTTAGTTTATTTTAGGTTTAGGATTATGTTTTTTTTTTAATTGTAGTTTAGTTTATTTTTTTTAGGTTTATGTTTATTTTATTTATTTTTATTTTAGGTTTAGTTTTTTTTAGTTTAGGGTTTAGGTTTTTTTATTTTTTTATTAGGTTTTATTTTTTAAGTTTTATTTTTTTAAGTTTAGGTTATTTATTTTATTTTATTTTTTTATGTCTATTTATTTTTATTTTGGTTTAGTTTTTTATTTATTTTATTTTATTAGTTTAGTTTAGGTTTTATTTATTTTATTTCAATTTAGTTTTATTTTTTATTTTCTTTAAGGTTAGGTTTAGGTTTTACTTTAGGTTTTTTTTTTATTTATTTTTTTAGGTTTAGGTTTGGGGTTTAGCATTTATAGTTTTTTTAGGGTTAGGATTTAGGGTTTGGTAGGTTTAGGGTTTAGAGTTTAGTTAGTTTAGGGTTTTGTGGTAGTTTTAGTTTAGTTAGTTTATGTAGATTTAGTTTTTTAGCATTTTTAGGGTTTAGGCTTTATGGTTTAGGGTTTATAGTTTAGGGTTTAGTGTTTTTTTTAGATTATTTTCATTTTTTTTATTTTTAAATTTTTTTAATTTTAAGTTTTATTTATTTATTTATTTATTTATTATTATTTTAGGTTTAGTGTTGTTTTTTATGTTTATTTTTATATTATTTTATTTTTAGGTTTAGGTTTATTTTTATTTTTAGGTTAAGGTTTATTTAATTATTTAGTTAAGTTTAGTTTATTTTTAGGTTTATTTTATTGTAGTTTGGCATATCTTATTTTTACATTATTTATTTATGTTTATTTAGTTTATTTTTATTTTGATTTAGGCTGTAGTTTAGTTTATTTACTTTAGTTTAGTTTTTTTTATTACATTTTAGTTTATTTAGTTTATTTATTTTTATGTAGGTTTATTTTATTTTTAGGTTAATTTTTCTATTTTTATTTTTATTTTACTTTATTTTTTTTTTTTTTATTTAGTTTAGTTTATTTTAGTTTATTTATTTATTTATTTTTTATTTTTATAAATTATTTATTTATTTATTCTTATTTAATTATTTATTTTATTTTATTTTATTTTATTTATTTAGTTTAAGTTTAGGTTTATTAAGTTTATTGATTTAATTTAGGTTAATTTTTTTAATTTAGCTTATTTTATTTTATTTATTTTTTATTTTATTTATTTTAGGTTTATTTTATTTTTATTTTATTTTATTTAATTTTATGTTTAGGGTTTGATTATTTATTTTTTAGATTAGTTTTTTTTTATTATTTATATAGTTTAGTTTTAGTTTATTTAGTTTATTTTATTTACTTTATTTATTTTTATTTTTTATTTATTTTATATATTTAGTTTATTTTTATTTAGTTTAGTTTAGGTTTTATTTTTTATTTATTTTATTTTAGTTTATTTTATTTATTTATTTATTTAAGTTTAATTTAAATTTTATTTTTTAATTTATTTATTTTAGTTTAAGTTTATTTATTTATTTAGTTTATTTTATTTTATTTTATATATTTTTTTATTTTATTTATTTTAGTTTATTTATGTTTTAGGTTTATTTTATATTTTATTTATTTAGTTTTATTTTAGTTTTATTTTTATTTATTTAGGTTTATTTATTTTATTAGTTTATTTTTTATTTTATTTTAGTTTAGGATTAGGTTTATTTAGTTTATTTTTAATTACTTTATTTATTTATTTATTTTTATTTATTTAGTGTATTTTTTATTTATTTTTATGTTTATTTTAGTTAATTTAGTTTATTTATTTAGTTTATATGTTATTTATTTTATTTTAGTTTAGTTTAAGAGTAGGTTTAGGGTTTAGGTTTTATTTTAGGTTTATTTAGGGTTTAGGGTTTAGGATTTAAGGTTTAGGTTTTAGGGTTTGGGTTTAAGGTTTAGGTAGTTTAGTTTATTTTGTGGATTTTAGTGTTTAGAAGGGGGTGTTAGTTAAGTGTTATGGTTGTGTTTTAGTTTTGGGATTTTAATGTTTAGGATTTAGCATTTAGGGTGTAAGATTTAGGGTTAGTTAGAGTTTAGGGTTTTATTTTAGTTTAGGTTTATTAATTTTATTTTAGGGTTTTTACTTTTAGATTTTTTGGTTTAGGTTTAGGTTTATAGTTTATTTAGGTTTGTGGGTTGGATTTTAGTTTAGGTTTAGGTAAGGATTAGGGTTTAGCATTTAGTGTAGGTTTATGAGTTTATTTTAGGGAGTTATAGTGGTTATTTTTTAGGGTTTAGGGTTTAGTTTTTGGTTTAAGGTTTAGGAGGTTTAGGGTTTAGGGTTTTTTTAAGTTAATTGGTTTAGGATTTATTTTAGAGTAGTTTAGGAGGGTAGGTTTAGGTTTGGTTTAGGATTTAGTTTTTAGGCTTTAGGATTTAGGGTAATTTAGGTTTAAGGTTTAGGTTTAGGTTTAGGGTTTCAGTTGGGTTTATTTTATTTTATTTATTTATTTTATTTAAACCAAGCAAATAGAAGTTTAGGTTGTTTTAGTTTATTTTTATTTATTTAGTTTTTTATTTTTATTTTGATTTATGTTTTTATTTATTTAATTTTATTTTTTATTTATTTAGGTTTTTATTTTAGTTTATTTTTAGGTTTAGGTTTAGTTGGGTTTTATTAGTTTTATTTTTATTTTATTTTTAGATTTAAATTTTATTTTTTTATTTTTAGGATTTATTTAACTTTAGTTTTATTTTTTTAGGTTTAGTTTCTTTAGGTTTTTTATTTTAGGTTTATTTTAGGTTTTATTTTTTAGTTTAGGTTAGGTTTATTTTAATTTTAATTTATTTTATTTAGTTTAGGTTTAGTTTAGTTTATTTTTATTTTAGGTTTAGGTTTTATTTATTTATTTTTATTTATTTAGTTTAGGTTTAGGTTTGTTTTATTTTATTTTGGTTTAGGTTTTATTTTAGTTTAAGGTTTAGATTTTATTTTTTATTTATTTTTTTTTTATTTAGTTTATTATCTAGATTTAAGTTTTATTTTATTTTTTTTTTTATTATTCTATTTTTATTTTAGGTTTATTTTTTTAATTTATTTAGGTTTTTTATTTTTTTGTTTAGTTTAGGTTTTATTTATTTTCTTTAGTTAAGTTTTATTTTAAATATTCTTTTTTTAAGTTTTGTTTAGTTTAGGTTTAAGTTTATGTTTTATTTTTTATTTTATATTTATTTTGGTTTAGGTTTTTTAAATTTTTAGGTGTATTTAGTTGAGGTTTATGTTGCTTTTTTTAGTGTTTAGGTTGGGGTTTTGAGTTTTGGTTATTTTAATAGAGAACAAATTTAGATTCAACATTTATTCTTTTCGATTTCATCAACCAAGTAACACAAGTTCTCTAAACATAGCATTATAGATAAAAATGAGCATATAGAGCTAATAAGAAAACCTGGATAACTAGAACCGCTCTATGAAAGGCATAGTTCCAAGTCAGATGATTGACCATTATGTTTCTCTAGGTTCCCATTAGAACCAACCAGTAGTGGGATCCACCATTATATCCCCAATCTCTCCCTCCACCACCACCACCACTGTAACCTCTGTCGGGCCTCCCACATCCATAACCACCACTGCTCCGACCACCACCACCATATCCACCAAAACCTCTAGATCCCCCACCACCACTGTGATAATCGCCACCTCCGCTTTGCCTCCACCACCAGATCTAGACTAAGCCTGGTTGATGGTGATTTTCTTGCCGTGAAGATTTTGCCCATTCTTTGGGTTTAGGTTTTGGTTTATCTTTATTTGGTTTTAGGGTTTAGGTTTATTTTTAAATTTATTTAGTAACTTTAGGTTTCAGGGTTTGGCATTTATGTTGGCTTAATGAGCCTCATGTTCATTCCAATCAATTTTGATGATAACAAATGAATGCTTGGATGTTCTAATGTTTGTTTTATGTGTTTGACATATATTAATTACTAATTAAATATCCAATGCATCTCATAATATGTTTGAGGAAGTTGTAAGAACAAAAGAATGAAAGATCAAAATGGATAATGTGACGTTAAAGATACAATATTTTAGGTTATATGCATTTATAACTATCTTAGAAATTCATATGAGTTCATTAGCATGAATTAATTTGCTCACAACTTAACTTATTATTTTTATTTATTTGAAATAATGATAATTAGATTAATTTATATAAATCTCTGTCAAATCAACATTCAATTATATGTTTCATACATAGCATTTGAATTGTCAAAATAAGAAATGATAATAAATTATGATTATTAAGTGTAATTAGTTTATATACTTAATATAATTAAATATTTTAATTTAATTTTAAGGTTATATGATAACTAACATATGTATGATTATATATAAATTATATCATAATATTTAAATGTCATATTTCAAAATTAACAAAAATATGTTGAATTTAGTATTTTAGCCAAAGTCATTTTATAATCAAGGAATTTTTATCTTATTTCATCTCCAACGGATTCTTTGGATTTTTTTTCCTTTAACTAGATAGGTTACATGACCAACGTTTGACTAAAATTAAATTTATTATGACTTTCAAAGATTAGTTGATTTTCATAATGAATGCATGCTACTGAATATATTAAGAGCCATATTTTATTATTTTTGACTTGCCTTGAATGTATTTGGCTATTTGAGTTTAACATTTATTTAATAAAAATTATATTTTTATTAATTATTAATTTATTATATGATAAAATGATGTTAGAATAATATATATATTTGAAATAATTCAAAATGACCATCTTGCTTATAAATAGCCATCATTCTCTTCATGAAAGCATTCCTCATTCACATTCAAAATCCATCCAACAAACCTAAGAGAAAATTTCCTAGATTTTCCTCCAAGTGTTCTCCAAATATTGCAAGATCAAATCCTTGGTTTGGATGCTTCAACATATTCAACTAAGTGAGCTTTCTCAAATTACTTGAGTTTGTTTTCTTGATCTTAATCTGTTTTTAGTTGTTCATACTATTTTCACCATCTATATATTCTTTCAAATCCTTGGTTTCGACATCAAAGTCAAAGTTTTTCACTTCAAAGTTTCTTCAATCATATTTTTGTGAAAAACTCTCGTGATATTTTGTAGGATTTTTGTCAACTTGTTAAAATTTTTATCTTCCTACAAATTTCTTTTGGTTTCTTGAAATATTTCTTCATTAGTTTTATTTGAAAGATCATTTATTCTTAGATCTATTTTAGAAGTATATTTTAAGCATTTTAAATTAAATTATTGAGCTGAAATTATTTTCATATTTGCTAGATCTCTCTTTTTAATTAAAAGCTTACTAGCCTACTTAGATCTATCATATACTAATTTTATTTAAGTATTTTGTGATCATTTGCATTAATTGAAAGCATCTTTTGGTTAAAATAAAATAAATTATTCCTTGCTGAAATTTATTTTATTGTGCCAAAAAATATTATGAATTTATTTTGAAATCATTTTTATATTAGTCTACAAATTGTCATAACATAAACATCTTAGTAAGATCACTTTAAGATATTTATTTTATTATTTCTTATCAATATTAAGTGAGCATTTTATCATGCCAAAATTTTAAAATATAAAGTGATCATTTATAAGTAGTGAGATCACTTTTTGAATTGGATAGCTTGGTATATTTGTGAGAGATTTATTTTATCAAAATTTATTATTTTATAATTTTCTTTTCGTGCTATAAAATTTATATTGGGGATGTACTCACCCCTTTGTAAGAGAGTACATATTGTTGTAGGGATTGTGCCTCGTTATAGGAAAGTACTATTTGCAAGCTATTTTTTATTTAGTGGATTCTTAGTCAGGGGTGGGTAGGCGTGGACGTTGGTTGATTTTGGGGTTTGGCTAAACCAGATAAAAATTGTGTACCTATTGTCTCTCTTTACTTTACTGTACTTTCATTTTTGTTGCATTAAGAATTATATCTTGTCATTATAAAATCTAAAATTAATTTTCTACTAAAAGACAATCCACTCATAGACTTCCAGTTTTAGATAGTGTACCATTTGATTGTTGGAAAAATAGAATTAGTACATTTTTAAGAGGTCAAGATGCACGCATGTGGTACAGGTTGACACATCAATATCATAAACCCACGAGAAGTAAATGGCATTAAAGTAAAAACATTTTGAGGAATGGACAATAAAAGAGAACTTGATAATTAAATGTTAGGGCTTGTAATACTTTACATTGTGCTTTATTAATTGATGATTACATGAAAATTTCTATGTTAACTACAACAAAATAAATATGGGATAAACTCATTATAACTTATGAAGGAACTAGTGAAGTTAGAGATGATCACATAAACAGACTTGTTCATGAATATGAGTTATTTCATATGTCTCCTTCTGAATCTATTTCTGATAAGTATACTAGATTCATCAAAATAAATAACACATTGCATTCTCTTGGAAAAACATATAGGAATCAAGACTTAGTCTATAAGATTCTTAGATGTCTTCCAAGATAATGGGAAGATAAAGTAACAGCTATTAGTGAAGCTAAGGATTTATCTACTTATCCACTTGATCAGCTTTTGGTTCCTTGATAGCACATGAACAGGTTATTGCTCAAAGGGATAAGATGGATAACTCCGCAAAAATGGTGAAGGAGAAAGGAAAAGCCATTGCATTATAAGTTGATGATAGTGATGAGCATAACACCTCAAGCTTGGATGGTGATTGTGATGAGGTTGTCATGCTATCCAAAAGGCTTGGGAACTTGTAAGGATAAAGAATCAAAGGTATAAAAAAAATCTAAAAACTATAAATTCCAAACTAAGAAATTTCTTATAGGTGAAGGGAACATTTGCTACCAATGTAACAAGCTTGGACACAAAAGAGGTGATTATCCAGAACTTGTTGAATCAAAGAAGAAAGAGATTGATGTGGAAAGAAGAAAAAGTATGAAGGAGAAGAAGTACCATAAGAAGAAGAAGAAGAAGGCTTTATGGGCCAACCTAGATTCAAATGAATCAAGTACTTGCTCATCCGATGAACAGGTCAACATATGTCTTATGGAAAATGGAAAATCTGACTTAGATTCTCAAGAGGTATGTAATAATAAACCTTATGATGAATTAGATGATGTTTTTAATGATTTAGTTATTAAAAATAAAAAATTAAAAAGAAAATATAAAACCTTAGAAAAATAAAATCAAAATTTAGATATGAATTCTTGTGATTTAGAAAATGAATGTGACAATTTAAAAAGTAAAAATAATTCATTATTAAATTGTTCCTTACATGTATGTAAACTTGAAAGAGAGAATATCTTGTTAAAAGCAAGATTAGAATTATGTTTTAAATCATAAATTCATTATAATGCTACATCGAGTAAGAAATTTAATAAAAATTATTTGCATCATACACTTCCCACTCATATACCTTATAATTATCGTGCTAAGCCATATGCAAACACTAATGTTTGGTGCAACTATTGTGATAGAAAAGGGAATATTAGAAATAAACATAGTTATTGGTCAAAGTTTATGCATGCTAAATATTGTCAGGGCAAACATGCCCTCATTTTTGCTTTCAAATTTGGGGATTCTCTTGTGGAGAAGAATTTGTATCAAATGGAATCGAGAACTTAATTTCTTGGGGTGTCAATTCTAGTTCCTCTTTCTTTGGCATAACAAATAAGTGGCTCTGATACCAATACTTATTCCACTGTGATGCTTAAGATTAATTAGTTAATTACTCATAAAAAGTGGGATGTGGCTCATTTGAATATCCTTTTCCCTAATGTGATCGTTGACAAAAATCCTTAAAATTTATCCTTTCCATAATGAACTAGACCAAATTCTCTTCAATAATTCTTTTTCTGGAGATTTTGTTTTTAAGGATGTTTGGCATTTCATCATATTTAAATATCAAGAGTCCTTGATTTTTACTAAAATCTGGAATATTAGTGTCTCTACTTCATTCTCAGTTTTAACTTGGTTCATTCTGAAGCATTATATCCCTATGGATGATACTCTTATAAAAAAAGGTTTACATCTCCCCTCTAAATGTCAATGTTTCTATCACATTGAAAGTGTGGATCATGTTTTTGTGAATGGCCCTATTGCTGCTAAAATGTGGAATTGGTATGATAATATTTTTAATACTTTCCATTTTAATGGTTCATTTTCTATTATACAACTTCTTGAAGCATGTTTCTCCCATACTTCTAAGGCCCATGTTAAAATTATTTTAGCTATTACTATTCTTTGGTATATTTGGATGGATAGAAATGATGCTAAGAATTGTAATATTTCTATGAATTATCTTCATATTATTGCTAGAGCCAAATATAAAATTTTGTCTCTTTTCAAAGCTAATCATCTTACTCACTCTAGTTTTAAAGGGTTCAAGTCTATTGCCTAGAATTTTGGGATTATCCTTCCCATAGGTAATGTCTCTCCTACCTAGAAAATTATATACTAGAATAAACCTAATCATCACTACATTAAGGTTAACACTGATGGCTCGATTTCTAATTATTATTATGGTTGGTGGTGGGATTTTGAGATATCATGGTGGCAAGGTTATCTGTACTTTTTCTACACCTTTAGAGCCTTGTTATGTGTTATTTGTTGAGCTCAAAGGCTTTCATCATGGCATTTCTATTTGTTTACAACAAGGTTTTCATAAGATCTGGTTTGAAGTTGATGCTCTCCTTCTTTTAGATTTACTCAAATCTTATGCTCATGGTAATCTGAAGTGTATTATTTACTTAATCATACTAGAGGCTTCTTGCTAACCTAGATTTTAAATTTCTCATATTTATATGGAAGCCTTGTCTTTTCTTATCAATTTGGGGCCAAGTCTTCTTCTTTGCAAATGTTTTCTAATGATGACATCACTTTCCTTTTATGGGGTCTTCTGAATCTTGATAAAACTAGTTTGCCTTATGTTAGAAGCTTTTAGCCTTTTTTTCCTCCAGTGGGGCTTTGGCTTTCCCCCTTGTTATTATTTTCAAGATTTTTCATTTTCTCTTTTGCTGATTTGGTCTTGATTTTTTTTCTTCTCATAAACCTACTTTTATTTTCTAGTTTGGTTTCTTCCCATTCTTTGGATGGGTTTGGGTTGTCTTTCCATTTATTGGATTTTTGATGTTATATTTATTTTCTAGTTGTTTTCTTTCCCAACCTATAGAGGTGTTTACAGTAGGTGGAGGCTATTGGGTTTTGCTTGTCTTCTAGCTAATGTGGTTCTCTTTATTGGTTGGATCTCTCTGTAGCCTTTTTATTTACTCAGGATTTTATGGTTGGTTGTTTACTAGTGTTTCCTGGTTGTGGGCTTTTTCCTTTCTGGGTGTTGCTTATGCTGTTTTTATGACCTTCCTGCTGTGGCTGGCTGATATGTCACCTTGTTGTTTGTTGATCAGGATGGTTTTTCCAGTTGCTTATGGTTGTCCTTTCTCTCTTGGTTTTGCTCCTGCTGCTAAGAGTTGTGTCACCATGAGGGCTCTTTAATATTTGGTTGTAGCTTGGAGAATTATTTTCATGTGGCTATCTATCATTTCTTTAGTGTTGTTCTGGATTAGAGTAAGGTTGGATGCTTCTGGGTTGTTATATCTTCTAAATATTGGGTGTGCCTTTTGTAATACTAAGGTTCTATTTTTAATTTATGTTATGAACTGGAAGGTTGCAAACTACTGGTTGGATGGTTTTTGGACTTAGCTAATGATGACTCTGTTGGGGTTCTTATTTGCGATTGTCTCTAGCTGTTTGGTTTTTTGTGATCCTAAAGGGCTCTTTTTTTCTATTTTTGGCGCTATATGTAAACTAGATTCTCTTGTCCTTGGATTTGCATTGGTGGCTATTGTCTACGGCTTTCCCTTGGGATTTATTCAATGTTTGTGACTGGATGATTCTTTCTATCTTTCATCCTGATGGTTCTAAGTCTATTGATTTGAATCCTTGGCAGTCTTGGTTACAGGGTGGACTACCTTGCTAGCTGCTTAGATTGGGTGCTCTAGCTGGTTGGTTTGGTCAAAAGAGTATTTACTTTATTATAATTTTCTTGTTCTTTTTGAATCTGTGTTTGGAACCAGCTACTTTCTTTCCCATTCTTCTCTTCTAGTTTTTTCCTACTTGGATTTTCATTTCTGGACTGTGGCTGAACCTCTTCCCTTTACTTTTTTGATGGTTGCCTTTGTTCCTAACATTCTTGATGTTAGTCTTACTGTTCCTCTGGATAGTATTCTTTCTAGTTCATTGCATGTTCATTTTATGAATGACCTTATCAACTATGGTCTTCATTTTGCCTTTGTTTGGTCTCTATTTAGTTCTTTTTCCCATATTGTGATGTTTGCTCCTAGTAATAATTCTTGGTGGTGGCTTTGGTAGTTCTCCCTCTAGTCTAATACTTTCCTGATAGGTTACCTCCTTATCTACTTTTTAGTTAATAATATATCACTGGGTGTTTTGTGGTTATATTTGCGTTTGAAGTTTAATGCAAGTTTGTGATGATCATCATTAGATAAGGTGATATAAGAGGTATGTCGGCAATGATGGCCTTGATGTTTCCCACTTCTTTTGGTAGTACTATATGTAATTGTAATCTTTCACTTGAAGTTTGGATGCTTACATATGGTGCTGCTCCTTAAGATGATTATAACTGCGCTTGAGCCTTTTCTTCATCTTTTCACATCTTTCTACTCTTATATTTTATGCTTAATTAACTATTTCATTATTTGTACTCATCCTTTTACAAGCTTGTTGGATCTCAGATAGGTTGGGCAACTTTGCTACTTGTGGTTGAAAAGGAATAGAGGAAGTTTGTCTTGATTATCGATTGTTTTGGTGGATCTCTGTTTCTTTTTTTATTAGCTTACTTTCATTATCTATTGTATTAGCTAGGGGGCTTATCTCCTTAGGGCTTTTTGTAGCTCTTTGAGCATTAGTTTAGAGATTTGTCCCCTCTAAGGACTTTGTACCTTTTCTATGTGGCAATAAAATTTCCCTAATTTTCCAAAAAAAAACCCCTAAACCCTAAATCTTAAAAACTCTAAAACCCTCAACCTTAAAGTAAAACCTGAACCCTAGACCTAAAACCTAAACGCTCAACCCTAAACCCTAAATCATAAAAACCCAAAACCCTAAATCCTAAACCCTAAAACCCTCAACCCTAAACTCTAAACCCTAAACCATTAAAAAAATAAAAAATCTAAACCCTTAAACCTAAACCCTAAACCCTAAACCGTAAACCCTAACCCTAAACCATAGACTTAAACCCTAAATAAAATAAACCAAAAAATAAAATAAATTAAATACTAAAAAAACCCTAAACCAAAAAAAGCCTAAAAATAAAATCTAAAAATAAATAAAAAATAAAACTTAAACCTTAAATTAAAAAAAAAACCCCTAAACCTAAAATAAAAATAAAATAAACTTAAACCTAAACTAAAATAAACAAAACAAAACCTAAACCTAAAATAAATAAAACATAAATCCTAAACTAAATAGAATAAAATAAACTAAAATAAACTTAACCTAAACTAAAATAAACCTAAAAAAAATAGTATTAAAATACCTAAAACCTAAACCTAAAAAATAAAATAAAATTAAAACTAAACTAAAAAAAATAAATAAACCTAAATCTTAACCCAAAAATAAACTAAAATAAAAAACCTAAACTAAAATAAATAAACCTAAAATAAATAAACTAAACTAAATAAAATAAAAAATGAAATAAAATAAAATAAACTAAACTAAAATAAATAAAAATAAACTAAATAAAACTAAACCTACTAGTTTACTTAATTTAACAAAAAAACCCTATACCCTAAACCCAAAAACAAACCCTAAACATAAACCTTCAACCCTGAACCCTAAAAAACCCTAAACCCTAAGATAAAAAACCCTAAACACTAAACTAAAATTTGAACCCTAGACCTAAAACCTAAACCCTCAACCCTAAACCCTAAAGCGTAAAAAGCTTATACCCTAAACCCTAAACCATAAAAATCCTATACCTTAATCCCTTAACCCTAAAACTTTAAATCCTAAACTCTAAACCCTAAACCCTTAAACCAAAACCCTAAACCTTAAACACTAATCCTAAACCCTAACCCTATACCCTAAGTAAAATAAAATAAAAAAAAATTGAAAACTTAATAAACCTAAACCTAAAAATAAATAAAAAATTAAACTTAAATCATAAACTAAAAAAAAAATTAAACCTAAAATAAAAATAAAATAAACCTAAACCTAAACTAAAATAAACTAAACTAAAATAAAAAAAACCTAAACCTAAAATAAATAAAATCTAAACCCTTAACTAAATAAAATAAAACAAACTAATAATAAACATAAACCTAAACTAAAAAATAAAACTTAAAAATAAACCGAAAATAAAAACGTAAAACTTAAACCTAAAAAAACAAAATAAAAACCTAAACCTAAACCTAAAAATAAAAAAATAATACTTAAACATAAAAATAAAATAAAATAAAACTAAACCAAAAAAATAAACATAAACCTGAACTTAAACATAAAAAATAAACAAAAAAAAAAAAAAACCAAAACTAAAATAAATAGACTAAACTAAATAAAAATAAACCTAAATCAAAATAAAAAATAAAATAAATTAAAATAAATAAAAAATAAACTAAATAAACTTAAACCTACTAGTTTACTAACCCTAAACTCGAAACACTAAACAACAAACCCTAAACACAAAACCCTAAACCATAAACCTAAAAACTCTAAACCCTAAACCCTAAACTAACCCTAAACACTAAACACTAAATCCTAAACCCTAACCTTAAACCTAAACCTAAATCTCACCTAACCCTAAACTCAAACCCTAAACCTTAACTAACACAAACCAAACCCTAAACCTAAATATAAATCTTAAACCTAAACTAAATTAACCCTAAACCCTAACTAAAACCCAAAACTAAAACAAAACCCTAACCATACCCTAAAAAACCTAAACCCTAAAGCCTAAACTCTAAACCTAAACCCTAAACCCTAAACCCTATCCTTAAACCTGAAACCCTAAATTCCTAAACCCTAATACCCTAAACCTTAAACCATAAACCCTAAACCCTAAACCCAAACCACAAAAACCTAAAAACTTAAACCTAAAGTTAAAATAAATAAATAAACCTAAACCTAAATAAAATAAAATAAAAAAGACTTAAAACATAAATTAAAACCTAAACCAAAACCTAAAAAAAAATAAAATAAACAAATAAATATAAATTAAAATAAAATATATAAACCTAACTAAATTAAAAAATAAAATAAACCTAATAAAAAACCTAAATAAAATAAAAACAAAATGTAGAATAAAAATAAAATAAACCTAAAATAAACCTAAAATAAACCTTAAATAAAATTAAATGAAAACTAAATAAAAACCTAAACATAAAAAATAAACCTAAAAATAAAACCAATAAAAAATAAAACCTAATAGACCTAAACCTAAACCCTAAGAATGGGTAGAACCTTGATCAGAACATCACCATCAACCGTGCTCACTCTAGATTGGCGGGAGGCTAAGGCGGGCTCTATCATCATAGTGGTGGGAACCTGGAAGTGCCGGTGAATATGGAGGTGGTGGTGAGCGGTGGTTAAGCGAGAGAGGACGGAGGTTACCATAGTGGTATGAGGGAGAGATCGGGAGATGATGGTGGATCCCGATACTGAGAGTCGGTGATGGGAACAGAGAAACCAAGAATGACCGATCCGATCTTACGCTTATGGAACTGTCTTTACAAGAAGACAGTTCTAGTTATCTAGGTTTTATTTGTTTCTATAATGCTCATTTTTTATCTATGTCATCGTGTCATAGAGAACTTGGTGTTACTTGGTGAAATTGAAAAGAAGAAACATTGAATCTAAATTTGTTTCTAAATCCTAAACCCTAAACTCTAAACCTAAATAAAACCCATAACCCTAAACTAAAACCAAACCTAAACCAAAACTAAAACCCTAAACTAAACCTAAAACCCTAAACCTAAAATACTAAACCCTAAACCCTAAACCCTAAAACAAACCTAAAACCTAAAACTAAAACCTAAACCCTAAACTATAAACCCTAAACCCTAAACCCTAAACCCCATAACCTAAACCTAAACAACCTAAACCCTAAATAATAAAATATGGAAAGCTAAAACCTAAACTAAACTAAATAAAACCTAAAAATAAAACAATTAAATAAACCTAAACCAAAAAATAAATAAATAAAAATAAAATAAAATGAAACTAAAACCTAAACCTAAACCTAATCCTAAAAAAGAAAATTAAATAATAAATAAAAGTAAACTAAAATTAAATAAATAAAACATAAACTAAACTAAATAAAATCCTAAATAAAATAATAATTAAACTAAATAAAAAAATAAAATAAACTAAAGAAAAATAAAATTATAATTTAATAATAACATAAACCTAAAAAAAATAAACCTAAAAAAAAAACCTAAAAAATAAATAAATAAAATCTAACCCATAAACTAAAAGAAAACCTAAACCTAAAATAAAAAAATAAAATAAACCTAAACCTAAACTAAAATAAACTGAACTAAGATAAATAAAACCTAAACCTAAACCTAAAATAAACTAAACCTAAACCTAAACTTAAGCTAAATAAAATAAAATAACTAAAAAATAGAACTAAACCTAAACTAAAAAATAAAATCTAAAAATATACATAAAATAAAAAACTAAAACATAAACCAACAAAATAAAATAAAAACCTAAACCTAAACCTAAAAATAAAAAATAAAACATAAACCTTAAAAATAAAAGGAAAATAAAATTAAACTAAATAAAAATAAAAATAAACCTCAAACTAAACCTAAAAAGTAAACTAAAATAAAAAACTCAAATATATAAACTAAATAATAAAAATAAAAAAATAAACCTAAATAAAATGAAAAAATAAAATAAACTAAAATAAATAAAAGATAAACTAAATAATAAACCTAAACCTACCAATTTACTTAATTAAAAATAAACCCTAAACCCAAAACCCTAAACCTAAATCTTAAACCTAAAATTAACCCAAAACCTTAAACCATAAAACCATAAACTAAACCCTAAACCCTAAAACAAAAAATCAAAAAAAAATAAAAGATAAAGAAAAAGAACCTAAAACTCCCTAAACCAACACCCTAATCCCCAAATGAATAACCAACCCTAAACCTAAACTAACCTAAACCCAAATAAACCCTAACCTAAACCCTAAACTAACCCTAAACCTTAAACCTAAACCTAAAACCATAAATAACTAAACCTAAACCCTAAATAAAATAAACCTAAAATAAAATAAATTATAAAACATAAAAATAAATAATTAAAATGAAAGTTTAAACTAAAAAACCTAAGCTATAATAAAAAATAAATAAAATAAACCTAAACTAAAATAAATAAACCTAAACCTAAACTAAATAATAAACTAATAATAAACCTAAACCTAAACTAAAAATAAACTAAAACCTCTAAAACCTAAAACCTAAATAAAAATATAAATAAACCTAAACCTAAACTTGAAAAATAAAAATAAAACCTAAACCTAAAATAAAATAAAAATAAATCTCATAAACCTAAACAAAAACCTAAAAAATAAACTAAAATAAAAAAGCTAAACAAAAATAAATAAACCTAAAATTAATAAACTAAACAAAATAAAATAATAATAAACGATAAAAAAGGAAAAAAATAAAATAAACTAAAATAAATATAAAATAAACTAAATCAACCTAAACCTTTGCTTACTTAATTTTAAAAATGAAATCCTTAAACCCTAAACCCTAAATCCTATACCTTAAACCCTAAACCCAAAAATAAAATAAGAATAAAACTAAACTAAAAATAAACATAAACCTAAACTAACAACAAAAAATAAACTAGAATAAAAAACCTAAACTAAAATAAATAAATTAAACAAAATAAAACTAAAAGATATAAATAAAAAAATAATAAATAAATAAACTAAAATACATAAAATAAACTAAATAAAGCTAAACCTACTTTATCTAATTCTAAAATAAATACCTAAACCCTAAACCCTAAAACTAACCCTAAACCTAAACCTACAACCATAAAACCTAAAACTAACCCTAAACCATAAAACTAACCCTAAACCCTAAACCCTAAACCCCAAACTCTAATCCCTAAACCCTAAACCCTAAATACCTAAAAACCTAAACATGATAAAATAAACCTAAACCTAAATAAAATAAAATAAAACATAAACTAAAACCTAAACCTAAATCAAACCTAAACCTAAACATAAACATAAAATAAATAAAATTAAACTAAAATAAAATAAATAAAACCTAAACCAAACTAAAATAAAATAAATAAAAAAAAACTAAACTAAAAAAAATAAACCTAAAAGAAAAAAAACATTAATTAAATAAAAAACTAAACATAAAATAAAAAAATAAAATAAACCTAAAATAAAATAAAATAAAACTAAATAAAACCTAAACTTAAAAAATAAACCTAAAATTAATAGAAAATAAAAAACCTAATAAACTAAAAAAAACTAAAAATAAACAAAAATAAAATAAACCTAAACCTAAACTAAAATAAACTAAAATAAAATAAATAAAACCTAAACCTAAACCTAAAATAAACTAAACCTAAACTAAATAAAATAAAATAAACTAAAAATAAATCTAAACTTAAACTGAAAAATAAAACTTAGAAATAAACCTAAAATAAATAACTAAATCCTAAACCTAAATAAATAAAATAAAAACCTAAACCTAAACCTAAAAATAAATAATAAAAAACATAAACCTCAAAATAAAATTGAAATAAAATAAACTAAAATAAAATATAAACCTAAACCTAAACTAAAATAAACTATAAAAAACATAAATAAAAAATAAATAAACCTAAAATAAATAAACTAAACTAAAAAAATAATCTAAATAAAATTAAAATAAAATAAACTAAATAAACCAAAACTTACTAGTTTACTTAATTTATGAAAAAAAACCCTACAACCTAAACCTTAAACCCTAAATCCCTAAAAAACACTAAACCTTCAACCCTAAACCATAAACCCTAAACCCTAACCCTAAATCCTAACTAAAGAAACTTAAAACCTAAACCCTAAAACCTAAACACCTAAACCCTAAACTTAAAACCCTAAACCCTAAACCCTATAACCCTAAACCCTACTCTAAACCCTAAACCTAAAAGTATAAACTATAAAACCATATACCCTAAATTAAATCTAAATTAAAACCTAAATAAACTTATACTCTAACCCAAATCTAAACCTAAACCATAAACCTTAAACTCTAAACCCAAAACCCTAACACTAAACTAAACCCTAAACCTAAACTACAAAACCCTAAACCCTAAACCCTAAATTCTAATAAATCCTAAATCCTAAACCCAAATTCTAAATCAAACTTAAACCCTAAACCATACCCTAAACCCAACCTAACCCTAAACCCCAAACACTAATCCCCAAACCTAAACATAAACTTAAAGTAAATAAAAAAATTAAAAATAAACTTAAACCCTAAAACATAAGAAACCAAAACCTAAACCTAAACCATAAGAATGGGAAGAACCTTGATGGTAGGAACATCACTAACCAGCTAAAGTAGTGCGTGAAGGTGGATGTGGCGCTTATCGCAGGGTGGTGGGGGATCTGGAGGTTGGATATGGAGGTGGTAAAGGTGGTGGTTATGAAGAGGAGGAGGACAGAGGTAAATGCCCATGGAGGTGGAGGGAAAGTTTGGGGATATATGGATCCCTACTCGAGGGGTGGTTCTGAAGGAGAAATTGAAGAACGACCGATCCGATCTACTACTTATGGAACTATGTCTTTATTATAGACATGGTTCTAATTATCTAGGGTTTTTTATTTACTCTATGCGTGCTCATTTTTTATCTATGTCATTGCTTGTGTCTTTAAAAAATTAGTGTGTTACTTGGTTGATGAAATTAAAAAGAAGAAATGCTGAATCTGAATTTGTTCTCTGTCAAAAAAAACAAACCCTAAACCCTAACCCCTAAACCTTAAACCCTAAACCCTAAACCTTATACCCTAAAACCTATAACCCTAAGCCCTAAACCCCAAACCCTAAACCATAAAAACCTAAATTCCTAAACCTAAACTAAATAAAAATAAAATAAAAAAAGAAACCTAAACCTAAAAAAACATAAAATAAGTAAAATAAAATAAAAACCTAAACTAAAACCTAAACCTAAACCTAAACCTAAGCCTAAACCCAAAAAGAAAATAAAATAAAATAAATAAAAACTTAAACTAAATAAAAAATTTAAATAAACATAAAATAAAATAAAACTAAACATAAAATAAAATAAAATAAAGCTAAAATAAAATAAAATAAAACTAAATAAAACCTAAACCAAAAAAATAAACTTATAAATTAATAAAAAATAAACCTAAACAATAATAAAATAAAAACCTAAACCTAAAATAAAAAATAAAATAAACTTATACCTAAACTAAATAGATAAAACCTAAGCCTAAACTTAAAATGAACTAAACCTAAACCTAATCCTAAACTAAATAAAATAAACCAAACTAAAAATAAATAAAAACCTAAATTAAAAAATAAAACCTAAAAATAATTTTAAAAAAAAATCTAAAACCTAAACCTAAAAAAATAAAATAAAAACCTAAACCTAAACCTAAAAAAAAACCTACACCTAAAAAAAAATGCTAAACCAAAAAATAACCATAAACCTAAACCTAAACCTAAAAATAAAATAAAATAAAATAAAAAAACTAAACTTAAATAAATAAATAATACTAAATAAAAATAAAAAATAAACCTAAATAAAAGTATAATAAAAAAACTAAAATAAATAAAAATAAACTAAATAAACCTAAATCTTTATTTACTTTAAAACCCTAAACCCTAAATGCTAAACCAAAAACCCTAAACTCTAAAACCCTAGACTAAACCATAAATCTAACCCTAAACCCTAAAAGCATAAACCCTAAGACCCTAAACCCCAAACTAAAACCCTAAACCCTAAACCTACAACCTTAAACCCTAAACCCCAAACCCTAAACCCTAAACCCTAAACCCTAATTCTAAACCCTAAACCCTAAAAGCTTAAACCATAAAACCCTAAACCCAAAACCCCAAATCCTACACCATAAACCCTAAACCCTAAACCCTAACCGTAAACCCTAAACTTTAAACCTCAAACCCTAAACCTAAACCTAAAGTAATGAAATAAATTAAAAAGTAAACTGAAACCCTAAATTCTAATAACCCAAAACCTAAACCTAAACCCTAAGAATGGGAAGAACCTTGATAGCAGGAACATCACAATCAACCAGGCTCAGTCTAAATCTGGCGATGGAGGTTAAGACAATGGAGGCGGTTATCACAGTGGTGGTGGGGGATCTGGTGGTGCTGGTTGATATAGAGTTGAATGGAGTGACATAGGTTACAGCCGTGGTGGTGGCAGAGGGAGAGATCGGGGATATGATAGTGGATCCCGCTACTTGAGAGGCCAGAGTGGTTCTGTTGGGAACTGGAGAAACGTAAGAATGGCCGATCTAATTTACTGCTTATGGAACTGTGTCTTTATAGCAGAGATGGTTATAGTTATCTATGGTTTTTGATTTGCTTCGTGCGTGATCATTTTTTATCTATGTCATCGCTTGTGTCTTAGAAAACTTGGTGTGTTAGTTGGTTCATGAAATCAAAAAGAAGAAATGTTGAATTGAAATTTATTCTCTTTAAAAAAAAACCAAAAATCCTAAATAATAAATTAAAACCTGAACCCTATACCTGAAACCTAAACCCTCAACCCTAAACCTTAAACCCTAAAAACACTAAACCCTAAACCCTAAAACCCTAAACTCTAAACCTTAATCCCTAAACCCTTAAACATAAAACCTAAACCCTAAACCCCAAACCCTAACCCCTAAACCCTAATCCTTAAAATTCTATGAACCTAAACCTAAACTAAATAAAACTTAGAAATAAAATAAATAAAAAGCCTAAACCAAAATAAAATAAAATAAAAATCTATACTAAAACCTAAACCTAAACTTAAACCTAAACTTAAACCTAAAAAAAATAAACTAAGAAATAAAAACTAAACTAGAAAAAAATAAATTAAAACCAAAACTAAACTAAAAAAATAAAAAACCTAAATAAAATGAAAACTAAAAAATAAAACAAAAAGAAAATAAACCTAAAATAAAATAAAATAAAAGCTAAAGAAAAACTTAAGCCTAAAGAATAAACCTAAAAAATAAAACCTAAAATTAATAAATAATAAAACTTAAACCCTAATAAAAAAAATCCTTAACCGAAAATAAAAAATAAAATAAACCTAAACCTACTAAAATAAATAAAACCTAAACCTAAACCTAAATTATACTAAACCTAAACCCTAAATAAAATAAAATAACTAAATATAAACATATATCTAAACAAAAATAAAACCTAAAAGTAAACCTAAAATAAAACCTAAAACCTAAACCTAAAAAAATAAAATAAAACCAATCCTAAACCTAAAAAATAAAATAAAATAAACCTAATCCTTAAAAAAAAAAATAAACTAAAATAAATAAACCTAAAATAAATAAACTAAATAACAATAATAACAACAACAACAACAACAAGCCATTATCCCATGGGGTTACATGAATCCTTCATCTCCATTGTGTCTTATTATGTGTGATTTTCATTCAAGTATACTAAGGTCATTTTTCTTAATCCATGTCTTTTTTGGTCTACCTCTACCTTTCTTAACATAAGGCAATTCTAATGCATCTACTCTTTTAACTGGGTCATTTGACGGCTGATGCTTTATGTGGCCAAACCATCTAAGGCGACTCTCTCTAATTTTATCTGCCACTAAAGCTACTCCAACTTTTCTCGAACATACACATTTCACATTATATCTCTAAGAGTAAAGCCACTAATCCACCAGAGGATCCTCTTCTCTGCAACACTTAACATAGTCTCATGCTTCTCTTTTATTGGCCTACATTCTACACCATAAATCATTGCAGGTCTTACCACCATCTTATAAAATTATTCTTGAAGTTTAACTGATACTTTTCTATCACACTGCAGGCTAGATGCATTCCTCTACTTCAACCATCCAACAAGAATTCTGCTAATAACATCTCCACACCATCACATTGAACAATAGATCCTAAATATCTAAATTGCTAACTCTTTTTAATGACTTCTTCACCTAATGTCACCGCACTATCTCTATACCTTCTACAACTAAAATTACAATCCATAAATAAACTAAACTAAATAAAAATAAAAATAAACCTAAGAAAAATAAAAAATAAAATAAACTAAAATAAATAAAAAATAAACTAAATAAACCTAAACTTACTAGTTTACTTAATTTTAAAAAATAAAGAAATAAAAATAAAAACTAAAAAAACCTTAACCTTAAGGCCTAAACCTTGAACCATAAACCCTAAACCCTAAACTTACAACCATGTAAAACCCTAAACCTTAAAACCATAAACCCTAAACCCTAAAACCTACAACCCTAAACCAAAACCCTAAAACCCAAAACCTATAACCCTAAACCCTAAAACCTAAACCCAAACCTAAATAAGAAACCTAAACCCTAAAACTTAAAGAAACCTAAATTAAATAAAAAATAAAAATAAAATAAATAAGAAAATTAAACCTAAATAAAATATAAAATAAAATAATAAAATAAAAATAAAATAAAACCTAAACATAAACTTAACCTAAACTAAACCTAAAAATAAAATAAAATAAAATATAAAACTAAACTAAAAAAAAATAAAACCTAAACAAAACTAAAAATAAAAAAAAAACCTAAAACAATAAACTAAATATAATAATAAAACTAAACATAAAATAAAATAAAACTAAATAAAACATAAACAAAATAAAATGTAAACTAAATAAACTTAAACCTAATGGTTTACAATTTAAAAAAACCCAAACCCTAAACCGTAAACCCAGAATCCTAAACCTTAAACCCTAAACCCTAAAACTAACTCTAAACCATAAACCTACAAACTTAAAACCCTAAACCCTAAACCCTAAAACCCTAAAAACCCAAAAACCTAAACCAAAAGTAAATAAAATATAAACTGAAATAAAAAATAATAAAATAAAATAAAAACCTAAACTAAAACCTAAACCTAAACCTAAAAATAAATAAAATAAGTAAACTAAAATAAAATAAATAAAAACCTAAACTAAACTAAAAATAAAATAAATCTAAATAAAACATAAATAAAATAAAACTAAATTAAAATAAAAATAAATAATAAAATAAAATAAAATAAAACTAAACTTAAAAAAATGAACCTAAAAATAAAACCCAAACCCTAAACTAAAAAATACTAACCTAAAATAAAAAATAAATAAACCTAAACTAAAATAAGTTAAACTAAAATATACAAAACCTAAACCTAAACCTAAACCCTAAACTAAATAAAATCAAATAAACTAAAAATAAACCTAAACCTAAACTAAAAAATAAAACCTAAAATAAAAACCTAAAACCTAAACTTAAAAAAATAAAATATAAACCTAAAGCTAAACATAAAAATAAAAAATAAAACCCAAACCTAAAAAAAAAACTCAACTAAAATAAATATAAACCTAAACCTAAACCAAAAAAAAAATGAACTAAAATAGAAAACCTAAACTAAAATAAATAAACCTAAAATAAATAAACTAAATAAAATGAAAAATAAACCTAAGTAAAAAAATAATAAGTAAAAAAAATAAACTAAATAAAAATAAAACTAAACCTACCAATTTTTTTTTTTAAAATACCCTAAACCCAAATCCTAAACCCTAAATCTTCAACCCTAAACCCTAAAACAAATAATAAACCCTAAACCTTAAACCTACTACATTAATCTTACAACCCAAAACCCAAAACCCTAAAAACCTAAAACCTAAACCAAAAGTAAATAAAACCTAAAAAATAAAGTAAATAAACAAACCTAAGCATAAATAAAATAGAAAATTTAATAAAATAAAAACCTAAATTATAACCTAAAGCTAAACATAAAAATAAATCAAAATAAAAAAAGAAAAATAAACTAAAATAAAATAAATAAAAAACCTAATCTAAACTAAAATAAAATCAAGAATAAAAACATAAAAAAAAACTAAATAAAATAAAAAATAAAATAAACCTAAAATAAAATAAAATAAAACTTAAATAAAACCTAAACTAAAAATGATCCTAAAAAATAAAACCTAAAATAAATAAAATAAAACCCAAACTCTTTACTAAAATAAAAACTTAACCTAAAATAAAATAAAATAAACAAAATAAAATAAACCTAAACCTAAACTAAAATAAATAAAACCTAAACCTAAACCTAAAGTAAACTAAACCTAAACCATGAACTAAATAAAATAAAATAAACAAAAAATAAACCTAAACCTAAACTAAAAAATAAAACCTAAAAATAAACCTAAAACCTAAATCCTAAACCCTAAACCCTAAAATTTAAAAACCTAAACCTAAACTAAATGAAACCTCAAAAATAAAATAAATAAAAACCTAAACCAAAATAAAATAATAAAATAAAAATAAAACCAAAACTAAAACCTAAACCTAAACCTAAACCTAAAAAAAAAAAAAAACTAAACTAAAATAAAATAAATAAAAACCTGAACTAAACTAAAAAAAAACCTAAACTCTAATCTAAAAAAATGTAAACCTAAAATAAAGATAAAAGAAACCTAAACCTAAACCTAAATCTAAATCGAAACTAAATAAAATTAAATTAAATAAAAATGAACCTAAACCTAAACTGAAAAATAATACCTTAAAATATACCTACAATAAAAAACCTAAACCTAAAATAAAAAAAAAAACTAAAAAACTAAACCTAAATATAAAATAAAACCTACACATAAAAAAAATAAAATAAAATAAACTAAATGAAAAAATAAACCTAAACCTAAACTTAAACCTAAAAATAAACTAAATAAAGAAACCATAATAAATAAACCTAAAATAAATAAACTAAACTAAATAAAAAATAAAATAAAATAAAAAAGAAAAATAAAATAAACTAAAATAAATAAAAAATAAACTAAAACTAAATAAGTTTAAACTGGTTTTACTTAATTTAAAAAATAAATAAAATAAAAATAAAAATAAATTGAAAACCCTAAACCTAAACCTACAACCTAAACCTAACCCTAAACCCTAAACTCTAAATACTAAACCCTAAACCCTCTAAACCATAAACCTAAACTAAAAACTAAATCCTAAACCCTAAACACTAAAACTTAAACTCAAACCCTAAAACCCTAAAACCTACACCCTAAGCTAAACCTATCAAACTCTCTAAACCCTAAACCCCAAACCAAAACCCTAAACCATAAACCAAAATAAAAATCTAAACTAAACTAAAAAAACCTAAAAAATAAAAAAAATAAAACCTAAAATAAAATAAAATAAAATAATAAAACCTAAACCTAAATCTAAACCTAAACCTAAAAAAGAAAATAAAATTAAAAAACTAACTTAAAATAAAATAAAATAAACTAAATTAAATTAAAAATAAAAAACCTAAATAAAATAAAAACTAAACCTAAAATAAAAATAAAATAAACCTAAAATTAAAAGTAAATAAAAACTTAAACCTAAAAAATAAACCTAGAAAAATAACCCAAAAATAAATAAAAAAATAAAACCTAAAGCCTAAACTAAAGAAAACTTAAACCTAAAATAAAAAAAAAAACCTAAACCTATACTAAAATAAACTAAACTAAAATAAATAAAACCTAAGCCTAAACCTAAAATAAACTAAACCTAAACCTAAACCTAAGAAACCCCTAAATATAATAAAATATATTAAAAATTAACCTAAACCTAAACTAAAAAATAAAACCTAAGTAAACCTAAAATAAAACCTCTAAACCTAAAAAAATAAAATAAAACCTAAACCTCAAATAAAAATAACCTAAACCAAAAAAAATAAACTAAAATATAAAACCTAAACTAAAATAAAACCTAAAATAAATAACTAAACTAAATAAAAATAAAACTAAAACTAATTAAAAAATAAAAAATAGTAAACTTAAATAAATAAAAAATAAACTATAAACTAAATAAACCTAAACCTACGCTTTAATTTAAAAGAATTAAAAAATAAAATAACCCCAAACCTAAAAGCAAAACCCTAAACCCTAAATCCTAAACCTACAACCTCTAAACCTAAACCAAACCTAAATAAACCCTAAACCTAAACCTAAACCAAAACTATAACCAACCCTAAACCCCAAACCCTAAAATCTAAACTAGCCCTAAACCTAAACCAACCCTAAACCCTAAGAATAACCTGAGAACATCACCACACAACCAGTCTAGATCTAGTGGTGGAGGCAAAGGCAGAGGCAACACTTATCATAGTGGTGGTGGGGGATCTGGAGGTGCTAGTGGATATGGAGGTGGTAAGCGTGGGTGGTTGGAGGCAAGAAGTGATGGAGGAGAGAGGGATAAAGGGTGGATCCACTGACGGGGTGGTCTAAGGAACTGGAGAAATCAAGAACAATCGATCCAATTACTTATGGAACTGTCTTTAGAGAGGTTCTAATTATGTAAGGATTTTGATTTGCTCTATGCTCATTTTTATCTAAGTCTATGTCTTAGAAAACATGCTACTTGATGAAATCAAAGTAGAAATGTTGAATTTGAATTTGTTCTTTGTTAAAAAACCCTTAAACCTAAACTAAAACTTAAACACCAAACCTATAAACCCTAAACCTAAACCCTAAACCCTAAAGTAACCCTAAACCCTAAACCCTAAGCCCTAAATAGCTAAAAACCTAAACCTAAACTAAATAAAACCTAGAAATAAAATAAATGAAAAAACCAAAACCAAAATAAAATTAAAAATTAAAAATAAAATAAAACATAAACTAAAACTAAAACATAAACCTAAAAAAAAGAAAATAAACAAAAAATAAATATTAAATTAAAATAAAATAAATAAAAACCTAAACTAAATAAAATAAATAAATAAACTAAATAAAGAAAACTAAACCTAACATAAAAAATAAACCTAAAATAAAATAAAATAATAACTAAATAAAACCTAAACCTAAAAAATAAACCTAAAAATAAATAAAAAAATAAAACCTAAAAAAAAAAAAAACTTAAACCTAAAATAAAAAATAAAATAAACAAAATAAAATAAACCTAAACCTAAACTAAACCTAAAAGAAACTAAACCTAAACCTAAATTAAAATAAATAAAATAAATTAAACTAAAAAATAAACCTAAACCTAAACTAAAAAAATAAAACCAAAAATAAACTTAAAAAAACCTAAAACCTAAAAAAAAAAAAAAATATAAACCTAAACCTAAACCTAAAAGTAAAAATAAAACCTAAGCCTAAAATAAAATAAAATAAACTAAAATAAACCTAAAAAAATAAACTAAAATATAAACCTAAACAAAAAAATAAATAAACTAAACTAAATAAAATAAAAAATAGAATAAACTCAAATAAATAAAAATAAACTAAATAAACTAAACCTACTAGTTTACTTAATTAAAAAAAACCTAAACCAAAATCTAACCTAAAACTAACTAAACCAAAACTCTAAACCTAAACCCTAAACCCTAAAATACTAAACCCTGAACCCTAAACCCTAAAACCCTAAACCCTAAACCCAAAACTATAAACCCTAAACCCTAAAACCTATAACCTTAAACTTTAAACCTGAAACCCTAAACCCTAAACCCTAAACCCTAAACTAACCCTAAATTAACCCTAAACCCTAAGAATGGGTAGAACATTGACTACAAGAACATCACCGTAAACTAGGCTCATTCTAGATCTAGTGGAGTGGGAATGGCAAAAAGGTGGTGTGGATCTAGAGTGGTGGATATGGAGGTGGTGGTGGAAAGGTGGTGGTCAAAGCAATGGTGGTTATGGAGGCGAGAGTGGCAACGGAGGTTACAGCCATGGTGGTGGTAGAGGGAGAGATCAAAGATATGATGGCGGATCCCGCTATATGAGAGGCGGGGGGTGGTTCTGATGGGAACCTCAGAAATTGAAGAATGACCGATCCAACATGCTACTTATGGAATAGTGTCTTTATAGTAAAGATGGTTCTACTTATCTAGGGTTTTTGATTTGCTCTATGGGTTCTAATTTTTATTTATGTCATCGCTTGTGTCTTAGAAAATAGGTGCTACTTGGTTGATAAAATCAAAAGAAGAAATGTTGAATATGATTTTCTCTCTAAAAAAAACCTTAAACCCTAAACCTAAACTAAAACCTAAACCCAAAACCTAAACCCTAAACTAAACCCTAAACCCTAAAACCCTAAACCTTAAACCATAAACCCTAAACCCAAAACCCTAAACCCTAAACACTAAACCTTATACCCTAAACCATAAACCCTAAACCCTAAACCCTAAAACCCAAAACTCTAAACCCTACACCCAAAATTGTAAACCTTGAATAAAGATGTCATTAGAGTAGATCTAAATGTGAGTCACTATATAAACCCAAGAGGTGCGTGGGGGGTGAATATATTAAAATTTTAAAAGTTAAATCTTAAATTTTAAGTTTTAGTAGAAAATTAATTTTTTATTTTATAATGATAAGATATAATTCTTAATGCAGCAAAAATAAAAGTATAGTAAAGCAAAGAGAGACAATAGGTACACAATTTTTGTGTGGTTTAAATAAACCCAAAAGACTCCACCTAGCCACCCTAAATCCACTAAATGCAAAAAAATAGCTTACAAATAGTAATCTATAATGGAGCAGTACAAATATAATAATAACTCCTACAAAGAGTACAACCCCAATATAAATTTTATAAAAAGAAAAATACAAATAATAAATTTTGATAAAATAAATCTCTCAAAAATATATCAAGTTATCCAATTCAAAAATTGATCTCACAACTTACAAATGATCACTTTACAACTTAAAAATTTTGGCAAGATAAAATGCTCATAATATTAATAAGAAAAATAATAAAATAAATATTTTAAAGTGATCTTACTAAGATGTTTATGTATTACAATTTGTAGACTAATATAAAATTATTTCAAAATAAATTCATAATATTCTTTTGCATAATAAAATAAATTTCAGCAAGGAATAATTTGTTTTAATTTAACCAAAATTCTTTCAATTAAAGCTAATGATCACAAAATACTAAATAAAATGAGTATATGATAGATCTAAGTAGCTAGTAAGCTTTAATTAAAAGAGAGATCTAGCAAATATGAAAATAATTTTAGCATAATAATTTAATTTAAAATGCTTAAAATATACTTCAAAATAGATCTAAGAATAAATGATCTTTCAAAATATTAATAAAGAAATATTTCAAGAAACTAAAACAAATTTGTAGGAAGTTAAAAATTTCAATGAGTTGAAATAGATCCTACAAACTATCACAAGAGTTTTTCACTAAAAGATGATTGAGAAACTTTAATGTGAAAAATAATGTCCAAAGACTAATCCACCAAAAAGTATAAATTGGAAGGAATAAATAGATGGTGAAAATAGCATGAACAACTAAAAGTATTAAGATCAAGAAAACAGACTCAAGTAATTTGAGAAAGCTTGCTTAGTTGAAGATATTGAAGCTTCCAAACCAAGGATTTGATCTTGCAATATTTGGAGAACACTTGGAAGGAAAATCTAAGAAATTTTCTCTTAGATTTGCTGAGGATTTTGAATTTTGAATGAGGAATGCTTTCATGAAGAGAATGAGGCTATTTATAGGCAAGGTCATTTTGAATTATTTCAAAAAAATATATTATTCTAACATCATGTTATCATCTAATAATTTAATATTCAATAAAATATAATTTATATTAAATAAATATTAAATTTAAGCAGAAAAAATTTGGCTATTCACATGGGTAAGTCAAAAATAATCAAATATGGATCTTAATATATTCAAACCATGTAGCATGCATTCACTATTAAAATTAGCTAAAGTATAAAAAGTCATAATAAATTCAATTTTAATCAAACGGGTCATGTATATCAAATTAAAGGAAAAAAATCCAAGGAATTATGGAGATGAAATAATATAAATTCTTTAATTATAAAATTACTAAAAAAAAAATTTCATATTTTAATTTTGAAATATGACATTTAAATATTATGATATAATTTATATATAATCATACATATGTTAGTTATCATATAACCTTCAAATTAAATTAAAATATTTAGGTATATTAAGTAAATAAAATAATTACACTTAATAGTCATAATTTATTATCATTTATTATTTTGACAATTTTAATGCTATGAAATATATAATTGAATGTTAATTAGATAGAGCTTTATATAAATTAACCTCATTAAAATAATATTTTAAGTTGTGAGCAAATTGATTCATGCCAATGAACTCATATGAATTTCTAAGATAGTTATAAATGCATATAAACTAAAATATTGTATCTTGAGCTTCACATTATCCATTTTAATCTATCTTTCATTCTTCTACTCTTGCAATTTCCTCAAACATATTGTGAGATGTATTGATATGTAATTAGCAATTGATATATCTAAAAACACATAAAACATTCATTAGAACATCCAAACATTCATTTGTTATCATCAAAATTGATTGGATTGAACATAAAGGCTCATTAAGCCAATAATCTCCCCTTTTGATGATAATGTTGGTATTGATTTTGATGAAGGTGCAAATTGACCTTTCATCATAGTTTTGAAAAAAAATATCTTCTAAAAAAAATTATGCACAAGAG
Organism: Cymbidium sinense; assembly: GCA_021442155.1. Classification (NCBI taxonomy): domain Eukaryota; kingdom Viridiplantae; phylum Streptophyta; class Magnoliopsida; order Asparagales; family Orchidaceae; genus Cymbidium; species Cymbidium sinense. The sequence goes on from JAKCPB010001019.1 coordinate 78,018, forward strand.
ATGAATAATGTTGCTCCCCTAAATGTATGCATAAAATAGACTTAATACTAACCAACAATTTACTCTTCTCCCCTTTTTGACAACATCAAAAAGTCAGAAAAAACTACATATAATTTTAAATATTAGGATCTAACATTCCAAGCATGCATCTTAAAGTACAGAAACATTCTTCTAGTAATGGTTTTGTAAAAATATCTAGAATTTGCAAATTGGTACTAATGAAATTAATATTAACATCACCTTTTGAAACATGATCCCTAATAAAATGATGTCTAATTTCTATATGCTTGGTTAGAGTGGATAGGATTTTAGTCAAACTAATAGCTCACACTGAACTAGAATATGATCTTGCTTAATACCAAAATCTTCTAATTATTGCTTTAACCAAAGGACAACAACACAACCACTAAGTACTAAGTGCTATTTTGAGGAAAGCTACAAAAATTTTATTTCATAGAAGACCAAGAAAACAATGATCCTAAAATGACATGTCACTTTTTCTATCTACTTTACATCAATAAAATCAACATAAAATAAGCAACCAAATTACATATGATAAAGAATTTTTAGGATACCATAAACCTAACCTAGTAGTGCCTATCAAATACCAAAAAAGATATGCTGCTATTAAATGAGATTCTTTTGGGTTGGCTAAAATGAGCACATAAAACAAACAACAAACATAATATCGCCTACAAATAAGGTATAAAGTGAACCTATCATACTCTATAAAGTTTTTTGATCAATATTTTCCTAATTCATCTAAATCAATTTTGTAGATGGGCTCATAGGAGTTTTACTAGATTTAAATCTTTCATGTCAAACCTCTCAAGCAATTCATTTGTGTACTTGGTTTGACAATTGAATGTGCCATTTTCTTGTTGCTTCACTTAAAGACTCAAGAAAAAATTAAGTTCTCCCATCATACTCATTTCAAACTCTTTAGACATCAAAGATGAGAACTCATGGCTCAAAGATTCATTTGTACTTCCAAATAATACATCATCTACATACACTTGTACCATAATCAAATCATCCTCTATGCTCTTAAGGAATAAGGTGGTATCTACTTTACCCTTTCTAAATCCATGATTTATTGAAAAGTTACTTAACCTATCATACCAAGCACGAGGAGCCTGTTTTAAACCATATAAGGCTTTCTTTAATTTATACATGATTTGGACAATCAAGGCTCTCAAATCGTGGTTGCTCTACAAATACATTTTGGTCAATAAATCCATTCAAAATTCACTTTGAAAAATCAAAACAACCATAAGCAAGCAAGAGTAACCTATAGCTTCTAGTCTTGCTAGCAAAAGATTCTTCAAAATCTATACCTTCAACTTGTGTGTACCTTGCAACTAACCAGCTTTATTAACAATACAACCTGAACCATCTAGCTTATTCCTAAAGACCCATTTTGTTCCAATGACATTTTGATCTAGGGGTCTTGGGACTAATTCCCAAACATCATTTCTTTCAAATTGATTCAACTCCTCTTCCATATAATCCAAAAATTATCATTTAATGATTGTAAAATTTTTAGGTTCAACCTAGATAAAAATGTTGAATGATCTACAACCTCTCTACTATGTCTTCTGATCATAACTCCTTTTGAAGGATCTCCTATAATTAGTTCCTTTGGATGATTTTAATTATATTTCCATTCTTTAGGCAATGAATCATCCACATTATCATCTAAAGATATTTTCTTAAAATTATCAATCTCTTCATCAATCACTTCATTTCTAATGGGATCAATTAAATTTTCATCATGTATTGATTCTTCTACAATTTTTCTTTTGAAAACTCTATAAGCTCTTCTAAAGAGAGTATCCTAAAAAAATACCATCATCGATAATCAAACTTACCTAAATGCTCTTTTCCATTATTCAAAATAAAGCATTTACATCCAAATACATGAAAGTGTTCAATCTTAGGCTTCTTTCCAAAACAATTCATAGGGTGTCTTCTTCAAAATTGGTCTAAAATAGATCCTATTCATCATATAACATGCGATACTATGTAAAATATTTTGCAATTTATACTCATCAAGCATAGATCTACTTAATTCAATTAATATTCTATTTTTCTCTACTACTCCATTTTGTTGGGAGTTCTAAAAAAAAATTATGTCTAATCCCATGTTCATCAATAATCCTCAAATAATTTATTTTAAAATTCACCACCATGATCAGTTTGAACCCTATTAATCAAAAGGACTTTTCTCTTTGAATATATTTAGAAAACTTTTAAACTCACCAAAACATCATCTTTATTTATATAAACAAACCCAAGTATATTTAGAGAAATCATCAACAATCACAAAACTATAATTTTTTCCACCTAAGCTAGTGGTGCTAATAGGACCAAATAAATCCATGTACAATAATTCTAGAGGTCTAGAAGTAGAAACAATATTTTTACTTTTAAGATTCTAGAATGCTTACCATGAATACATGCAGCACAAACATAGTTTGAATGAAAATTTAATTTAGGCAATCCAACTACTAAATCAAGTTTGGCAATTTTATTAAGTGTGCATGTTAATATAACATAGTCTCCTATTCCATAACCATATATCATCATGAGTGCTTTAAAACAAAGTAAATTCAAATTCACATCATGAAAGCTATCTAAATCAATGACATAAATATTTTTATATCTTTGTCCTACTAACAAAACATTTTTCATTATTTTATAATGCAATATGATGCATGGAATACTACATTTAAACCTTTATCACAATTGACTAATAGAAATAAATTATGTTTTAATCCTATAGAAAAAAACTTTATCTAAAGTGATAGAATTCTTACAAATAGAACCAATGCCAATGATCTTTCCCTTTGCATTATCTCCATATGTAACAAATCCTCCATCACTTGATTCTAAAGTTGTGAATTTATCTTTATCTCCCATCATATGTCTTGAACATCCAGTCCAAGTACCACATGCCTTCTTTGATTTTGCTTTGAAGGAATTCCAAAAGAAACTCACATGTTAACTTTGGAACCCAAACATGTTTGGGTCCACATTCTAAATTTGAAGCAATATATCTAGCATCGTGGTTTGTGTAATGCTTGTACCTTACATAAGATGATTGCTTAGTGTTTTGTAATTTATGTGCATAGCAATCAAATGAAATATGCTTTTCTATCACAATAGTTGCACCAAACATTAGTGTTTGATATGACTTAATGATAATTATAAGGTATATGAGTGGGATGTGTATGATGCAAATAATTTTTATTAAATTTTTTCTTGATGAAGTATTATAATGAACTTGATTTCAAACATAATTCTAATCTTTTTTAACAAGATATTCTCTTTTTCAAGTTTACATACAAGTAAGGAACAATTTAATAAAGAAGTATTTTTACTTTTAAATTATCACATTCATTTTTTAAATCACAAAATGCATATCTAAATTTTTATGTTCTTTTCTAAGGTTTTATTTTCTTTTAATTTTTATATTCAATAACTAAATCATTAAAAGCATCATCTAATTCATAATAAGATATATCATTACATACCTCTTGAGAATCTAAGTTAGATTCTCCATTTTCCATAAGACATATGTTAACATCTTCATTAGATGAGCAAGTACTTGATTCATTTGAATCTGGATTGGCCCAGAAAGCTATCTTCTTCTTCTTATGGTACTTTTTGTCCATCATATTTTTTCTTCTTTCCACATCAATCTCTTTCTTCTTTGATTCAGCAAGTTCTGGACAATCACCTTGTATGTGTCCAGGCTTTTTACAATGGTAACAATTGATCCCTTCACATGCAAGAAATTTATTAGTTTGAAATTTATAGCATTTAAATTTTTTATTCCTTTGATTCTTCTTCCTTAGCAAGTTACCAAACCTTTTAGATAGCTTGACCACCTCATCACTATCACTATCTGAGCTTGAGGTGTAATGCTCATCACTATCATCAACTTGTAATGCAATGGCTTTTCCTTTCTCCTTCTCTTATTGAGTTATCCATCTTATCCCTTTGAGCAATAACTGTCTTTTTATCAAAGAACCCAAAGCGATCAAGTGGATAAGTAGATAAATTAGCTTCACTAATACTTACTTTAGCTTCCCATTCTTTTGAAGACATCTAAGAATCTTATAGACTAAGTCTGATTCCTATATGTTTTTCCAAGAGAATGCAATGTGTTAATTATTTTCATGAATCTAGTATACATATCAAATAGATTCAAAAGGAGACATATAAATAACTCATATTCATGAACAAGTTTAAGTGAGCATCTCTAACTTCATTAGTTCCTTCATAAGTTATAATGAGTTTATCCATATTTCTTTTGTTGTACTTAACATAGAAATTTTCATGTAATCATCGTAATAAAGCACAATGTAAACTATTACAAGCCCTAGCATTTAATTCAACAAGTTCTCTTTCATAGTCCATTCCTCAAAAGGTTTTTCTACTTTAATGCCATTTACTTCTATGGGTGTATGATATTGATGTGTCAACATATACCACATGTGTGCATCTTGACCACTTAAAATGTACTAATTCTATTTTTCCAATAATCAAATGGTACACTATCTAAAAGTGAGGTCTATGAGTGGATTGTCCCTCTGTAGTGAACCTTTGGGAAACCTTGTGCCATAGTGAAAAGATCTACTTTTGGATGTTAAGAATAAAAGAGCCTATGCTCGATACCAATTGAGTCACTATAGCACTAAAGAAAGGGTGAATTGGATATTAAAATTTTAAAAGTTAAATCTTAAATTTTAAGTTTTAGTAGAAAATAATTTTATTTTAAAATGATAAGATACAATTCTTAATGCAACAAAATAAAAGTATAGTAAAGTAAAGAGAGACAATAGACACAATTTTTTATGTGGTACCAAACCCCAAAATCGACCTACCCACGCCACCACCTGGGAATCCACTAAATGCAAAATAGCTTACAAATAGTACTCTTCTATAATGGGGTGTGTGCAACCCCGATAATAATATGTACTCTCCTACAAAGGGGCGAGTACAACCCCAATATAAATTTTACATCATAAAAAGAAAAATACAAAATAATAAATTTTGATAAAATAAATCTCTCACAAATATACCAAGCTATCCAATTCAAAAAATGATCTCACAACTTACAAATGATCACTTTACAACTTAAAATTTTGGCAAGATAAAATGCTCACTTAATATTGATAAGAAATAATAAAATAAATATCTTAAAGTGATCTTACTAAGATGTTTATGTTATTACAATTTGTAGACTAATATAAAAATTATTTCAAAATAAATTTATAATATTCTTTTGCACAATAAAATAAATTTCAACAAGTAATAATTTGTTTTATTTTAACCAACTATATTCTTTCAGTTAGTGCTAATCATCATAAAATATTTAAATAAAATGAGTATAGGATAGATCTAAGTAGAAGTAGTTTTTAATTAAAAGAGATATCTAGCAAATATGAAAATAATTTCAGCATAATAATTTAATTTAAAATGCTTAAAATAAAATTCTAAAATAGATCTAAGAATAAATGTTTTGAAATAAGATTAATGAAGAAATGAAGTCCAAAAGAAATTTGTAGGAAGTTAAAAAATTTCAATGAGTTGAAATAGATCCTACAACTATCATAAGAGTTTTTCACAAAGATGATTGAGAAACTTTAATGTGAAAAAAATTGTCCAAAGACTAATCCACCAAAAGTATAAATTGGAAAGAATAAATAGATGGTGAAAATAGCATGAACAACTAAAAGGATTAAGATCAAGAAAACAAACTCAAGTAATTTGAGAAAGCTTTAGTTGAAGATGTTGAAGCTTCCAAACCAAGGATTTGATCTTGCAATATTTCGAGAACAGTTGGAAAGAAAATCTAAGAAATTTACACTTAGATTTGCTGGAGTGATTTTGAATTTTGAATGAGGAATGCTTTCATGAACAGAATGAGGGTTATTTCTAGGCAAGAAGGTCATTTTGAATTGTTTTAAAAATATATATTATTCTAACATCATGTTATCATCTAATAATTTAATATTCAATAAAAATATAATTTATATTAAATAAATATTAAATTTAAGAAGCAAAAATTTGGCTATTCTCATGGGTAAGTCAAAAATAATCAAATAAGGCTTTTAATATATTCAAAGCATGTAGCATGCATTCATTATTAAAATTAGCTAATATTTGAAAAGTCATAATAAATTAAAATTTAATCAAACGTGGGTCATGGAACCTATCAAATTAAAGGAAAAAAATCCAAGGAATCCATTGGAGATTAGATATAAATTCTTTGATTATAAAATGACTTTTGGCTAAAATACAAAATTTCACATATTTTTATTAATTTTGAAATATGACATTTAAATATTATGATATAATTTATATATAATCATACATATGTAGTTATCATATAACCTTCAAATTAAATTAAAATATTTAGGTATATTAAGTAAATAAAATAATTACACTTAATAGTCTAAATTTATTATCATTTATTATTTTGACAATTTTAATGCTATGTATGAAATATATAATTGAATGTTAATTAGATAGAGATTTATATAAATTAACCTCATTAAAATAATATGTTAAGTTGTGAAAATTGAGTCATGCCAATGAACTCATATGAATTTCTAAGATAGTTATAAATGCATATAACCTAAAATATTGTATCTTGAGCTTCACATTATCCATTTTGATCTATCTTTTATTCTTCTACTCTTGCAATTTCCTCAAACATATTGTGAGATGTATTGGATATGTAATTAGCAATTGATATATGTGAAACACATAAAAACATTCATTAGAACATCCAAACATTCATTTGTTATCATCAAAATTGATTGGATTGAACATAAGGCTCATTAAGCCAACACTAAAAAATGACCTAATCCTAACATAGTTATGGTAGCTAAAGAAGATGTCTTCAAGAGACTTTCCCTTGACTATTAGAGATTTTAATACCCTAAACCCTAACCTTAAATCATATTATATTACCATATATTATAGTATAATGTAGCATCATATATTTGAGCATGTATTGATGTGTTTTTAGATGTTATAAGATGTTTTAAAATGTTTCTGGTATTGTTCCCTATAGTCTATATTAATATAAATCATAAAAAAATTGATTTAATAAGTGAGATGATGAAATTTGTTAAATTTGAAGTGGGAATTAGGTTGTTGTTCCAAAGCTATGCTATGCCACTTGTAGTATAAAAGTAAGATTTTATGTTCAAAATAAACATTATTATATGTATAGTATAGCATTATATATCATAATATATTGTTCTATGCATTTTAAATTATTTTAGTATTTTATAATCATGATTACACTAGCATTATTTATAAAAATGTTGATTTAGACTTTAAAATGGTGGAATTTGGCCAAATTCATAATAGGTAGAGCATGGAATCATAATATATTATTTCAATTTAAAATATGTAAGTGACGACTAAATATATAGTTTTTTATTATTTAGACTAATTTTATGCTTTTTTATCTTAAGCAATCCTTGTGATGTGATATGCAATATAATATAACATAATATGTTATAGTGTATTATAATATAGGATGTCATAACATAAACATCATGCATTATAGCATATTATTACTACTTGTGTTTAGCATATTTTAGTTTATTATAGTATGATGTAGTAGAGTTTGTATTAATTTATAAAAATACGATTTATAGGTCGAGATGATTTGGCCAAATTTAGGGTAAGCTTTAGGAACATCATTGGGTGTGCTATGGTGTGTCATTTAATCAAAAGAATGGAATTTTGCATCCAAAATAAATGTTCAATTTTCAACCAAATTTTATAATTTTTTTGCTTAAAGTGATTCATTTTAAGGTGTAATGTAAGATAATATATTATATGAAAGCATATTAATATATAATGTACATAACAATATAACTTCACATATATATGAATGTGGTGGTGTTACTAAATGTTATTGTACATTTTAGTATGTTTTACTTTTGTTATAATACAGGGTCAAAACTCACAAAAAAAAGTTAATTTGAAAGTGGAGATGGAAGAATTTGAAATTCATGGCACACACCAAGAAGCAACACCAAAATTATGCTATTTTGTACCATTTCTAATAGAAAAATAATAATTTTACACCTAAAATGAACATTAATCATATTTTAAAAAATTTTATTATTTGTTAATTTTAAGTGATTCTAATGAGGTGCAATGTTAGAAAATATATTATATTATAGCAAATTATAATATAACATCATATATTATAATATAATATAGTGTGTTATAATATGTATAGCATGATATTGTATAGTTAGTTTGAGCTTGCACCATCACAAATCATAAAATGTTGATTATAATGTTAAGATGATGTAATTTGAGAAAATACATTGTGCTTTTTGAAGTATTAAAGGTGTGCATAAGAAGAAATAAGATTTGATGAGAATTTCATGGACATGGAGGGAGATCCACTAGGACACATGCATTGGACAAGACATGTGAGGGCTCTATGGTGAGGGCATAGATGAAGAAAATTTGCTGGGGATAAGGTTTGAATTTGATTTGATTATATGATTTATGGAATGAAGATCCATTGGGGATAAGAATCTATAATCCTCTAGCGATTAAGATTGAATTGACTTTAATTTGATTTATTTTAATTGACATGGATGCATATCTACTAGAGATATGGGCTCGAAGTCGCTAGATGGGTATATGAACCATCCAGGGAACCATGTTGCTATCAGGGATTGGGATTTGAGTTTAATTTCATAGATTGTTTTGGGGATGTATCCACTAGGGATAAGAGTTTGGTTGGATTTCTTTGATTTAGACTCTACTAGGGAAATTAGTTTAATTTGGCCCCACTTGGGAGGTTGATTTTGAATTTGATTTGGGGCTTGACCAGGGAGAAGGGTGTGATTTAACTCCACTAAGAAAAGTTAGATTGGGTTTAATTTAATCTAAGTTAATGTATGGATCTATGTATGATGGACCCAGAAGGGCTATATCCACCTTGACCTACCTCGTTTACAAATCCAAAGGGATAGTCTACATTGTGGGGAGCTAGCCAACTGGGGTTGCCTTTAGCAAATAACCATAAGAAGAAGGCATACAGACTTACATCTTCTAAAGTGAGGAACAACCACTATGGTGACCAGTTAGATGCACATCAAATTGAACCTGACCTAGGGCGACTATTGGGTGAATGTTGTTGGGGACTTATGTCAACTCAAAAGTGGTCAAGATTAATTTTATCATAATTTCATGTTATTTGATGTGGTTTGTTTGGTTTAGTTTGATTTCAAATTATGGGCATATCTGCTGGAGATGTGAGTTCGGTCAAATTTGTTAGATTTAATTTATGCACCATGTCAATGTGTGATGGACCCACTGAGAAGGGGCTATATTGGACTTGTCCTATCTAAGATTTACAAATCCAAAGGAATAGTCTATTGGCTGTGGGGTAGAGCTAGCCAACCTAAGGGGTTGCCTTTCGGTGTGCAACGATTGTCCTAGGAAAAATGCATAACAGACTTACATCTTCTAAAGTAGAGAATAACGTGGGTGATATTGGTAGCACATCAAATTGAACCCGACTTAGAGGCAACTACTGAGTGAATGTTGGGACTTATATCAACTCAAGTAGTCGTGATTCTATAAGGATTTTTCGACACCTAAAGATAGGATACATGCGAAAAGGTACCACTAGGGTGTCCTCCTAATCCCAAGTGAATATATATGTTGTTTATTTGTATGGATCTTGTTGGTGTGTGAGGGACCACACGAGAAGGGGGCCATCCTTTGTCATCTTAGATTTACTAGACCAAGGAGAATTTGCATATCCATAACAAATTCTCTAACCATAGGTTACTTGGAAAGAGAACTATCTCCTAGTAGGGTAGTGTCTAAATGGGATCAAAGGATGTGATCCAAATATAGTGCCTATAGGGAGAGGTGTTTCTGGGTGTTATCACGAGCCCTAGAAAAGAAATCTTGTAGGTGTAATGCTAACTCAAGGAGAAAGCATACAGACTTACATATGCCATGAGTGGTGTATCATAAGGTGTGAGAACCAACCAACCTAAGGTGTATCCACAAGATAGTGAGAACCAACCAACCTCATCGGTCAATGATCAATTTGGGAAGAAAGCGTAGTTTACAACTTTCCAAGTAAAACTGATCATCATGATAGTCTACCATTGTCGGGATAGATGCTATCTGACCTAGAGAAACTATTAAGCAGGGAGACCCGAGGAAGGACTGGACCCAGACTTGAAGTAGTCATGAGGGAAGGAGCCGCTACGTAACTTATCTTAAACCTCAAATATGCTCGACCCAGTCAATGCACAAAGGCTAATTCAAGAAGAAATGTAGGAGACTCACATCCTCTTAAATGAAGCCAACCTGAGGTAGCTTATCAACCACGTAATAAGGCCTACCAAACTAACAAGGCACTCATTGGGTGTGCAAGGATAAGCAAGGAATGCATAGTAGACTTACATCCTCCAAAGCAAGAAGACCACTAGGGTGACATACTACTAGGGTAGCACATCAGCCCAACCTAGAGTATCTACTGAGTGAATGCCATTGGGGGCATTATCTTAACTAAGAGTAGCTCGATAAAAGATATGTGTTTATTTTATATGTTTGTATATAGTTTATGTTTGTGTTATGTTGATGAAGGGTAGGACACCGCTCGGGTTCCTTACAACTACCCTAAACTCATCGTGGTGGATTCACAAACAAGAATACTTTCAACATGAAAGAGATTGAATTTGAAATGGAATTTTCATTGATGATAATTATTTTGAAACATGATTTATACTATTTCTTTAAGTAGAGCCCATTGATTGGAAGAATTGGGTGCTCTCCCTTATAATTAATAAGCTGATAAGATCCTCCTTGGTATGCTTCTCTATGGCAAAAGGATCTTCCCAAGTGGGTTCAAACATGCCTCCCATCCGATGATAGGCAACAAATCCTTAGAACTAAAATAAGATGTCCTACTTGAAAAGCTCTAGATGGGCCAACTGTTGTGAGCTTGAATCATTTTAGCTTTCAACTCAAGGTTTTGGCATGCTGCGCTCTCCTTCAATCCTTTGAGCTCTTCTAACCGAACTTGGCATTCTACTTTATTATGATCTGTTACCTTTAGTGATGGGAGTTGGACTTCTAATGGTAGAATGGATTTGGATCCATACACCAAAGGAGAAAGGAGTGAGTTGGAGTTCTATATGTGGTGCGATAGGCCTACAAGGCTGCAACTTACTGCTCATGCCACTATCGCTTGTTGATGTCGAGTGTCTTCTTTAGTATTTGTATGAGAGTTTTATTGAAGGCTTCTGCTAAGCCATTTACCCTCAAGTAGTTGATGGTAGAATATCTCCAAAATATATGTGTCTCCGGGCAAAGTTGTTGATCTTGGTGCTCTTGAATGCAATATCAATATCAATTATAATTCATCGAGGCACTTCAAACCTATATATGATATGGTTCTTTAAAAATTGGAGCACATGCTGAACTGTGACCTATCTAAGTGAAATTGCTAATGCTCATTTGGAAAAGTAGTTAGTAGCAGCTAAGTTGAACTGATGACTCTTGGAAGAATGAGGATAAGTTGAACCCACTATGTTGGTACCCCAACACTTGAATGGCCATGAGACCAATGTAGGATATAGAATATTGGGTGGTTGGTGTAGGACCAGAATGTGTATTTGACATTAGTTGCACCGCCTAGATGTATCAATGTAATATTTAATCATCGATGATGAGTAGTATCCTAGTCTCTTGATCTTGGCTTTCATCTTTGGATCAGATTGGTTGGCTCCACATAATCGAGTGTACCTGGTCATGATCTTATGGGCTTCATGTATAAACAAACATATAATCGAAAGAGGTATAAGACACCATCCATAAGAGCATAGAAAATGCTCTCTGCTTCATCTGATGGGCTTGGGACTTCTCTTGAGGTAGTTTTCCTTTATTTAGGTAATCCATGAATGGTTGCCTCAAATCTAACTCCTCATCCTTCTGGAAACCTCCCCTTCAAGAGAGTACTTTTGATGAGTTCAATATCAATAAGGGATAAGACTTATCTATTTTGGACCTTTATTGATATGGTCTCATCCTCCACATGCCAACTCTTGGCAAACGCTAAACCATATGCTATGACATTCTCTCCTTGAGGAATCTTATAAATGGTAACCTATGAGATTTGGGCCAATAAATCCATGGTTTACTTGTGGTAGTGATGGAGCTTGGGCTTTGTAACCTTATAGGACCCAGGGATTTTGTTGATAGCTAGTTAATAATCCAGGAAGATGTTGATGTTCTGGATGCTTAGAGTAATGACTAACTCTACATCGACAATCAGAGCCTCATATTCAACTTCATTATTGGTGCAAGGATTGGACATATGATATGAGAATCTCATCACATCATGGTCTTGAGTTAAGAGAACTATTCCTACCCCTGCCTTTCCTGGAGTAGTAGATTATGGTTCTTCTCCTCTTTAAGAGGAAGCCGCACCATCAAAGTACATCTCCCAGTGGGGAATGCTAGTATCCCCTAAGTTCATGATTTATTCATCGGGGAAACCATCATTAAGAAGAAAGTCAGGAAGAGTGTGCTGCTAATAAATCTGCTAGTGCTTGTCCTTTCACTGCATAAGGGGTATGAAGGTAATGTCAAACTAGAGAGGATCATGGACCATGCCAACCGTCAATGTCATGAGATACTATAGTGGATTCATCAGATTAAGTTCACCTTATGAGGAAGCATGTAGTACTGTAGCATTTGTGATGCAAAGATTAAAGATAGGCAATGCCTCTCAATGAGTGAATAAGTAGCCTTAGTAGAGATTAGACGATAGGTGAGGTAGTAGAGTGCATTTTCCTTTCCTTCATCATTGGCTTGGGACAAAAAAGCACCAAGGGAGTCATCTAATGTAGTAGTCTAAAGTATGAGTGGCTTGCCCCGGATAGGGTTGCTAGAACTACCAGCATCATCAGGTAATGCTTAATGTCTTGAAGGCATGCTCACACTTATCATCCCACTTGAACTTGGCATCCTTTTTAACAAATGCTGAAAATGGCTGACATCTTCCATATAGGATGGATATAAAGCATCTTAGATATGCCAATCTCCCTTGGAATGATTTAAGTTGAGTTAAACTCTTAGGGGCATTTCTAATATCGCCTTGATCTTCTCCAAATCGATTTTGATTCCTTGGTGTCGGAAAAAACTCAAAGGAATTTCAAGCTACTCAATGCATGGGGTTCATTTTGAGGTTAAATTGTCTTAACTGTTTAAAAACTACTCTCAAATTAAAGAGATGGTATTTCTTTTCTCTACTTTTGACCACAAGATCATCTGCATAGCACTTGACTTGATGATGAATGAGTTCATTGAAGATTTGAGTCATAGCCCGCTAGTATGTAGTACCAGCATTTTTAAAGTTGAAAGGCATGACCTTATAGCAATAGATTTTGATCAAGGTTCTAAAAGTAGTGTTTCTTTCATCTTTAGGGGTCATTTTTATTTGGTTATATATAGATGATCCATCCATAAAATAGACCGCATGAGAGGCAATGTCCACCATCAACTCAGATTGGTAGTGGAAATTCATCTTTTGGACATGCCTTATTTAAATCCCTAAAATCAACGCATATGTGAATTTGGCCATTCTTTTTCTTAACTAGGATGACACTAACTAACCAGGTAGGGTATTTTTCTTCTCGGATGAAGCCAACATCAATCAATTTTTTTACTTCATAAATGACCTGTGTTCTATGTCTAATAGGATCTTGCTTGATAGGGTTAGCAGGAGGCTCTATTGCTAATTTATGGACCGCTACATTAGGAGCCAATCTAGGCATCTCTTCATAACTCCATGCAAAGCAGTCCTTAAACTTAGTCAATAGCCTAACTAAGTCATTGGTTTCAATTTCATTCAACAAAGAACTGATGTATGTCAGGCATGGATCTTCTTCAATTCTTAAGTTGATTTCCTTGAGCTCATCGATGGTTTACTTGATCTCTTCTTCAAACTCTAGTGCATCTTTGACTTCAAAATTATCCGATCATCGGAGTTTCTAAGCATACCTCATATAAGTTAATGTGATTTTAATAGAACCTATCAAATTCCAAATGATTAGTGAGGACTAAGCAGTAATCATCATCATCGACTTGACCCACTATACCGAATCTTAGCCCTGGTATTGATTGAGAGCTTTTGCATTTGTTCTTCCATATTCTTTCAAAGTAGTCTCACTTGTGCTTTGACCAAGTATGTGGGATTAACCCTTTATTAAATTATGAACACAAGGAAAGTACCAATCAAAAGGTAATTCTATTAAATTTTATATGAATCATCCTCAAGTTCTGCATCAACTTCTTAACTTGAGGATGATGCTCCCTGAAAGAACCTCTGAGTCTTGACACCTATGGATGATTTAGGGGCTTCCTTAACTACCAAACCATCAACCTTTTGAGAAGAAAGTGGGGTTAGAGCTAAGGTTCCCAACTGATGCCCGATTATTTTCACATATAGACTTGGATACACTTATGCTTTGCTTTAGAGCCTGTTCATCGCCATATCTAGCTCAAGTGTCACCTCCAAGGGAATCTAGAGAGGCTGGTGGTGCTAACCATATAAGACTCATCCTATGAACTAGATTCTAAGTTTATATGGATAGGTGTGTACTCCTTGTAGCTAGGACATATCTTCTATTGCCAATAATGAGGTTTTCCACCCCTGGACAACCTCTAAACTAGCCTCTTCCTCTTCTGTGGAGGTCGTCTACCCATATGTATTTCAAATCCCAAATAAAATTCAATGCCAAAATTATCATTCTACCTTTAGGTCAAGGCTTCACATGAGACAAATCACCCATGTAAGTAATTATTTCTATTCCTTGGCCACTTGGTACTCTCCCAATGGTCCACTTAGGCACCTAAACACCGCCAACCTAACCTAAGGAGTGGTTTGGCCATGACCCATGGGAGGTAAAATCCTCCCTCCCCATTGGAGCATTTAAACCCATAGAACACCCATGATTCCTCCTTGGCAGCCACCTCCACACCTTCAACCAACCAAGCCAAGCCAACTCAACTACTCCCTGCCACCCACGACTCCCTGAGATGGCTGGTCGGCCACTAGAAGACAAATTTGATTTGATTGTTTGATCAAGATGAAAGGGGGTATACACCCCCTCCTTTCCACTCAAACACACACAAAAATCATCCCACAGATCCCTAGCTACCTAAGATGACCCGCTAGAGCCATTCCCTAAGCTCCCAAGCTTGTTCCTCGATCAAAAAAAGCCATTCCCGTCTGCCACAAAATAGGACACTCCCATTTCTGACCTAACATCCATATTTCACCATCAAACTCAAATTAACTTTGCCCTAGGCCTCGTTGAACAAGAATGAATCATCTCTCAATATTCCCGAGCACTAGAGGTGGGACTTCGATCAAAATCGAGCTCCAAATCATCGGTTCTTGGCCATTTGAGTGAACATTAAGGAATTGATCCAATTGTTGCTCAACAGAGTGTCATCTCCACTAGATGAAGCTTTCTCAGTAATTCGAGCGGCTAGTCTTGAGCTCTGGTGAGGTATGCTTTCAAAACCAATCCTTAGGCAAAAATTTATAGAGCTTTTGAAGAAAACTTGCATCTCGTGTGATCTTGATCATTGATCCCCCGATTGATGTCATGAAGGTGTGAGATCCTTTTAGAGTTTGAGCTCGAAAAGCTCAAATCAAGTGAGCAATGGCGACAAACTCCATTCTCCCTCACTGTGATGTTAGATACAAAAGGAGTTTAATGAAATTATGGTTAGACCACATGTGTAGGAAAACCATAAGAGTAATAATTAAGTCATTTAATCTAATTAACTATTAATCATGAGCCAATTGCATTACACCCCTTTTATTTTTCTAGGATCATTACAAGTTTATTTTCCATGCATATCACGATAGCTCATAATTATTTAGTTAATTACTTCAAGGTGACATAGGTATCGTTAATTAATTCATCTAATTAAGACTTCAACTTAATTAAATGATAAAATCAACTCGATTACATTCCTTAAATTAAATCAAATCACTAATGTGGGAATGGGTTTAAAATTACAAATGATGATTTCTCTTCTCTTTCTTAAATCAAATCAAATCCAAAACTTAATTAATAAAGAAGCTTTGGTTTGCTTTAAATAATCTTATTTAATTTGATTGTCCTTAAGAACTAGTTTGGTTGAATGAATCATGTGCTTATATCTGATTGTTCTCTTTCCAACAAACATAAATTAAAATAAATAAAATAAAATAAAAACATAAACTAAGACCTAAACCTAAACCAAACAAAGAAAATAAATTTAAAACTAAAAACTAAACTAAAATAAAAAATAAAACCTAGAAAAACAAAAAATAAAAAAAACTTAAATAAAATACAAACTAAACCTAAAATAAAAATAAAATAAACCTAAAATAAAATAAAATAAAAACAAAATAAAACTTAAATAAAAAAACAAACCTAAAAATAAAACCTAAAAATAAATAAAAAATAAAACCTAAATTTTAAACTAAAAAAAATCTAAACCTAAAATAAAATTAAAATAAACCAAAACCTTAACTAAAATAAACTAAACTAAAATAAGTAAAACCTAATCCTAAACCTAAAGTAAAGTAAACCTAAACCAAAGCCTAAACTAAATAAAATATAATAAACTAAAAATAAACCTAACCTAAACTAAAAAATAAAACCTAAAATAAAAACCTAAAACCTAAACCTAAAAAAATTACAAAAAAACCTAAACCTAAACCTAAAAATAAAAAATAAATCCTAAAACTATAAAATAAAATAATAATAAAACTCAACTTAAAATAAACTTAAACCTAAACCTAAACCTAAAAAAAATAAACTAAAATAAGAACTCTAAATTCATAAATAAACTTAAAATAAATAAACTAAACTAAATAAAATAATAAAATAAACCTAAATAAAATTAAAAGAAAATAAAATAAATAAAAAATAAACTAAATATACTAAATAAACCTAAACCTAAGTTTACTAAATAAAAAAGAAACCTTAAACCCTATATCTAAACCCTAAACCCTAAAATACAACCTAAACCTAAACCCTAAACCCTAAACCCTAAATAAAAACCCTAAAACCTAAACCTAAACCTAAACTATAAACTAAATAACTTAAAACCTTGACTAAAACATAACCAAACCAGATCAAAAATGGAGGTGAAGGTAAAACTCTAAACTGAGGTGCCGGTGGATATGGACTAGATGGTTATGGAGGTGGGAGGAGATGGAGGTTAAACCATGGTGGAGGAGGAGGAGAGATCGATGATATGATGATGGATCCCACTACTAAGATGGTTCTATGGGAACTAGAGAAATGAAGAATGGCCAACTATTTATATGGAATGGTGTCTTTATAGTAGAGGCTTCTAGTTATAAGGTTTTAAATTTCTATGTGCTCATTTTTATCTATGTTGATTGTCTTAGAAAACTTGGTGTTACTTGGTTGATGAAATCAAAAGAAGAAATGTTGAATCTAAATTTGTTCTCTGTTTAAAAAAAACCAAAAACCCTAAACATTAAACTAAAACTTGAACCTTAAACCTAATACCTAAACCCTAAACCCTAAACTAAAGCTTAAACCCTAAACCCTAAACCATAAATCCTAAACCTTAAATAAATAAAAAATATACTAAATATACTAAATAAACCTAAACCTACTAGTTTACTTATTTTAAAAAAGAAAAACTTTAATCCCTAAATCATAAACTCTAAACCCTAAGCCCTAAACCTATGACACTAGACCTACAACCCGTCTTAATAATAATTAGAATGAAAATAAACTGGAGAACTACATTCCTATTTCTATTTTTGACAAGTTTTGCAACATCGCTATCTTTTCTAATAAACTGGGTCAAATCCTTTTTAAGCTCTCTTACAATGGTGATTTTGTTCTTAAAGAGGTTTGGAATTTTATTAGAAATAAATAAAACACCTCTAATGTTTTCATTAAACTTTGGAATAATATCTTTCCCATTTCTTAATCAGTTTTAACTTGGAGGATTTTGAATAACTTCATCCTGATTGATTCCTTGTTCTAGTTTAAAGGGTTTTACTTACCTTATAAGTGTTATTATTGCTTTGATATTGAAAATGTTAATCATATTTTTTTCAATGGTGCTATTGCTTCCAAACTTTGGATATGGTAAAAATAAGAAATAAACCTAAAAACCTAAACCTAAACTAAATAAAACCTCTAAATTAAATAAATAAAAAAACTTAAACCTAAATAAGATAAATAAAATTAAATTAAAATAAAACCTAAACTAAAAGCTAAACCTAAACCTAAACCTAAAAATAAAATAAAATAAACTAATAAAAATAAACTAGAATAAAATAAATAATAACCACAACTAAACTAATAAATAAAATAAACCTAAGAATAAAAACATTAATAAAATAAAAGCTAAACGTAAAATAAAAATAAAATAAACTAAAATAAACCTAAAATAAAGACTAAATAAAAACCTAAACCTAAATTAAAAATAAAATAAACGAAACAAAATAAACTAAACTAAAATAAACTAAACCTAAATGTAAACCTAAACAAAATAAAACAAAATAAAGCAAAAATAAACCTAAACCTAAACTAAAAAATAAAACCTAAAACCTAAAAAAAATAAAATAAAAACCTAAACCTAAAAATAAAAAAAAAACCTAAACCTAAAAAAAAAAACCAAAACCTAAACCTAAACTTAAAAAATAAATTAAAATAAAAAATCTAAACTAAAACAAATAAACCTAAAATAAAAAAAACCTAACCCTAAACCCTAAACTCTAAACCCTGAACCTACAACCATAAACTCTAAACCCTATACACTAAAACCTTAAACCCTAAACCCTAAATCCTAAACCCTAAACCCTAAACCCAAAATCCTAAACCATGAACCCTAAACCCTAAAACATGTAACCCTAAACCATAAACTCTAAACCCCAAACCCTATACCTTAAACCTTAAACCCTAAACCCAAAACCCTAAACCATAAACCCTTAAAACCTAAAAACCTAAACCTAAACTAAATAAAACCTAAAAATAAAATAAATAAATAAACCTAAACCTAAATAAAATAAATAAAATAAAATAAAATAAAAACATAAGCTAGAACCTAAACCTAAACCTAAACCAAAATTTAACCATAAAAATAAAATAAAATAAAAACTAAACTAAACTAAAATAAATAAAAATCTAAAGTAAACTAAAACTATAAAATAAACCTAAAAATTAAAAACTTAAATAAAATAAAAATTGAATGTAAAATAAACCTATAATAAAATAAAATGAAAAGCTAAACATAAAAAATAAACCTAAAAATAAATAAAAAATAAAACCTAAACCTAAAATAAATAAAATAAACTAAAATAAACGAAACTAAAATAAACTAAACCTAAACCCTAAAGTAAATAAAATAAAGTAAACTAAAAATAAACCAAAACATAAACTGAAAAATAAAACATAAAATAAACCTAAAATAAATACCTAAAACAAAAAACTAAAAAAATAAAATAAAAACCTAAACCTAAACCTGAAAATCAAAAATAAAACCCAAACTTCAAAAATAAAATAAAAATAAAACTAAACTTAAAAATAAGCATAAACCTAAACATAAACATTAAAAAAGGCTAAAAGTAAAAACCTAAACTAAATAAAAAATAAAAATAAACTTAAATAAAAATAAAAATAAAATAAACAAAAATAAATAAAAAATAAACTAAATAAACCTAAACCTACCAGTTTACTAAATTTAAAATAAATAAAAAACCTTAATTAAATCCTAAACCCTAAACCCAAAACCCTAAACTAACCCTAAACCTACAACCTTAAACCCAAAAGCCAAAACCCTAAACTAATCCTAAACCCTAAACCCTAACCCTAACCCTAAACCCTAAATGCTAAACCTTAA